>JAFBJY010000159.1:0-103939 GCA_016801885.1 Toxotes chatareus | reverse complement strand
TTGCAGGATATGATCATTCCCTGTAAGCGTGTTCAAATATTTCCCAACAACAAACAATGATTTACCAAATCAGTCAAAGCAGGATTACAAAATGTGATACTTTCCTCCTGATGAGAAGTGAAATAGATTTCTTTAGACAGTTATTGTCTTTGCCGCCTGGTTAGCTCAGTTGGTAGAGCATGAGACTCAACCTCTCAGGGTCGTGGGTTTGAATCCCACTCGGGTGGCACCACCTCCCATGGGCTCACCACCCGTGGAAGTACCATAGGCCTTGATTGCATTGTGAATTGGGCGGGCTGTCCCCTGTGACCTGGGCCTGGACCCAGATAAGCGGCAGATGATGACATGACAAGTTATTGTCTTTTGATGCTTTATTATAAAATAAGGTTTACAGAGTAATCAATTTCTGCAGAAAGGACAGAGCTCATGCAGCACCAAATGCTACAGAGGTCTGACCCCAGGTTACTCACATACCAGGATGGCAAGGATGGCAGGGAGACAAAATAATCTGAAGGTCAAAAAATAGAGATAAGGTGTAAGTTGTGCTCGGAGGCACCGGAGACATAACAGGTGTCTTCTCAAAGTACAGTAAACAAAGTACATTAGGCCACTACAGGTCATGTTATATATACTTCACCCAGAATTGAATATACAAGTTCATGAAAATATATGAATGCTTGATAAAAGGGTATATGGTTATATGATAAATTGACATTACACAAAACAGAACTGGTAAAGAAGATGGCAGCAAACAAACTTGGTTCAGCCTGGGCAGAAGCATCATAAAATATGCTGATGCCCCAGTTATTGTTAGTGTCCTCCAGGACGGGTGAGAGCAGCCATGGACCAGTCATTGATGATTTAGTTCAGTGGTGTGAGGAATCCTACCTGCAGCTAAATGCTACAACAACCAAAGATATGCTCATTGATTTTAGGAGGAAACCCCACAGGCACCAAGTCACTGTAATTAAAGGTCAGACCATTGAGGATGTGCAGTCTTACAAATATCTTGGGACTATCATTGACAGCAAATTGACTTTTGAAGAAAATTGTGAAGTAGTTTGTAAAAAGGCTCAGAAATGTTTACACTGTTTAAGGAAACTTGCACATTTTCACATTGACTGAACCATAATGAGCATGTTCTCTCTCTTTTATAGAATCCATTTGATCATTTTCTTTACTGTCATGGTTCAGTCAGACAACTTTAAAACAGGAAGTTTAAAATTTTTTTATTGGGTTTTTAACTTCTTTCTCTTTTTCAACTTCTTTTAAACTAAAGGTTTTTATTATTTTACCTTTTACCAGAGTTATTCTTTATTGACTCTTCTCTCTCTTTGATCCTGATTGGTGGAGCCTTGAGCACTTTTACTTTTATCATCATGTTTATAGTCAGCTGTGTTGGTTTTGTGTTACATTTCTTTGTGTTCTGTGTATATGTGTCAAAAGGACGTCATCATCTGATCATCTGACTGCAAAACAAATCTACCTACAGGTACAAATAAAGTAACATGAACCTGAACCTGAACCTGAGGATGATTTTTGTTGATGTGCAGATGAATGATTCGTGTTTTCTCTCCAGATGAAGGTAGAAAGTGTGTGTGAGCTGATGTGGATGTGAATTCAGCATCATGAATCAGTGTGAGGACAGAGAGGAGGGAGCCCCTCCCTAAAAAGCAGTCTGTGTGGGGACCATGAGATCCAGACCAGAGCTCAGAGGTGAGATGAGGATCTCTAACTGTCCACGACTCGTCTCCATGTCAGAGCTCAGCACTCACATCACTGCACCATCATTATTCACACTCAAAGCTCTGTGTGTGTTGTGTTGAAGGCCAGAGCAGCAGCACACACCAGACTCTGCTGGACCTGGACCTGAACATGGACCTGAGCCCAGCTGTGTGTCCATGAAGAGTGACAGGTCAAAGTGTCGCCTCATTGATTTTAAAAGACGACTTCTCTCTGCTGCAAAGAAGTGAGTTGCAGCTGACTACGTTTTCTCCTTTACTATGAGAACACTGTATGAATAATAGATATGTTGTCCCTGATGTGCTTAATCTCTGTGTCCACCAGGATCCATCAAAGACCAGACTTCCCTGGACCTGAGCCCAGCTGTGTGTCCATGAAGAGTGACTGGTCAAAGGATTTCCCCCTTGATTTCAAAGGACAGTCTCCCTCTGCTGCAAAGAAGTGAGCTGCAGCTGAGTTTAAAATGTATCAGACAGCTGTCCTGTATAACTGGTCTTCTATGAAAGATGAAGTGATTGTGTTTTGTCTCCAGGCTTCATGAATAACACAGTATATGACAGGGGTGTGCCCGATTCATCAATTCATAGATTAATCGTGACGCGACACTTTTCAATTCAGAATCGATTCATAAATGTTCAAAAGTCGATTATTTTAATAACGGAAGGAAAGTGCAGCGGTCGGAACGAAAAAAAAGTTGCGCGTGCCCCCCGGACTTATTATAGGGCCCTATGATTTCCGCGATCACTGAATCGCGGAATCGGCCGACTAAAACGGAATCTATTTTTAACGCGGAATTTGACATAATTTGAGTGCACTGCTGTTTTCGTGTGGAAGAGGAACGTGTGTCTGGGGAAAACTGCACGGAGGGAAGCAAATCTGGGTGGCACAACAAGCCCCTTCCACAGACTAAGCCTCTCCCCCTTCAAAACAATGTAAGCATGGCGAAGCGGCTGCCTACGGCTCTGTGTTCGTCGGCGCAAAAACTGCGAAACTCGACGCGAACTGCTCGGCTCTGTACTGAGGGGTTAGCGTCGAGTGTTGCATATTCTGTCAACTCTTTGTTGACTGGAAACGTTAGAATACGCGCAGTGACCACATAGTGTCCAAAATCCATATGAGAAACAATCTGGCTGACATGCACATACAGTAAGATTTAAAAGGATTATTTTCTGGACATGTAAATCAAGATAATAAGATTGTAATAGAAGTGGAAATATTGTCAATTTCCTTTCCCTATTTTTTCTTTTCTTTTTTAACAGATATCTTTTTAAATTACATGTTCATAATAAAGTAAATCAGAATCATGTCAGTACAGCCACACATATATTTTAGTATTATTATTATTATTATTATTATTATTATTGTTTTTAATCTACATCAATAAGTGAAAATGAACATTTAGAACTACATGTGCAAGCTAATTTTTTTTCTTCTTTTATCAGGAGTTGAAAACTAATACTTTCTTGTGGATGTTGTCTTCATTGATAGATGCAACTACTCAACAGTTAAATTCTATTTGTGTACATTTTAGTCATTGACATTAAAATGGATGGATGAATGGATATTTAAAAATATACATTATTTTACAAGTAACTACAGAGTGAGAAAAGAAACATTCTATGTGGGGAAAAAAAAGATTAATCGAGATGCATCGTCGAGAATCGTAGCACTGAGAATCGTAATCGAATCAAATCGTGGGGTGACTTAGATGGCACACCCCTAGGTGAGACTTCTGTCAAACCCAGTGTGAGTCCTTAAAACTCATCATTTAAAAGGTGGACTTGTTGTGATGACTCTAGGTCATTAGGTACAGAATTGATTGCTTGTTTCCTCTCATTGAGAATGTCACAGCACAGTAGTGTTTGCTTTAATCAGGACAGTCACCACAGAACATAAAAGCAGCTGTTGTTTGTGTACAAAGCATAAAACACTCACAGATGCTGCAAACATAATGTGAGCTAATTCTTCATGATTCCTCCACAGAGTGGACCAGGAGAGCTCAGAGGTTCCCAGTGCTCAGTCTGCCCAGCAGCATCAAACACACCTGGACTCCATATTTATGGTCTGTACATGGACAACAACTACTTTGACATCAGTTGTGTTGACAATAATCTCCATGCTGCACTTTTTAGAGCAGTGGATTGTCAGTGTGTCCAACATGGATCTGATGTTTGGCTCCATGGTTTTACTTTGATTGTGTCATTCATATAGTTTTCTGTTCCAGCTGCTGGAGGAGAACATTGTGACTTTTGTGAAGAAGGAGCTGAAGAAGATCCAGAAGGTTGTGAGTCCAGATTACCCACAATGCTCAGAGAGTCAGAGGAGGATGAGGAGGTGTTGGATGGTGAGGATGAAGAGCAGAGGAGGAGCAGCAGAGAGGCTTTTGTGAAGATCACAGTGAACTTCCTGAGGAGAATGAAGCAGGAGGAGCTGGCTGATTGTCTGCACAGCAGTAAGAGGATTTCTCTAAAGATTCAACATGATGGACAAATGGGACATTTACTAACATCTCAAGACATGGAGGGACATATGTTCATGTGTGTTCTTTAAGGGGATGAACATGTCATGTTTTCTTTATGAATCAGTCATTGATGTTGTTTCTTGTTTGTTCATTCAGGACATGTTGCTCCAGTTTGTCAACGTAAACTTAAATCTGCTCTGAAGAAGAAGTTCCAGTGTGTGTTTGAGGGGATCTCTAAAGCAGGAAACCCAACCCTTCTGAATCAGATCTACACAGAGCTCTACATCACAGAGGGAGGGACTGGAGAGGTCAACGATGAACATGAGGTCAGACAGATTGAAACAGCATCCAGGAAACTAGCCAGACCAGAAACAAGCATCAGACAAGAAGACATCTTTAAAGCCTCACCTGGAAGAGATGGACCAATCAGAACAGTGATGACAAAGGGAGTGGCTGGCATTGGGAAAACAGTCTTAACACAGAAGTTGACTCTGGACTGGGCTGAAGACAAAGCCAACCAGGACATACACTTCACATTTCCATTCACGTTCAGAGAGCTGAATGTGCTGAAAGAGAAAAAGTTCAGCTTGGTGGAACTTGTTCATCACTTCTTTACTGAAACCAAAGAAGCAGGACTCTGCAGGTTTGAAGAGGTCCAGGTTCTGTTCATCTTTGACGGTCTGGATGAGTGTCGACCTCCTCTGGACTTCCACAACACTGAGATCCTGACTGATGTTACAGAGTCCACCTCAGTGGATGTGCTGCTGACAAACCTCATCAGGGGGAAACTGCTTCCCTCTGCTCGCCTCTGGATAACCACACGACCTGCAGCAGCCAATCAGATCCCTCCTGAGTGTGTTGACATGGTGACAGAGGTCAGAGGGTTCACTGACCCACAGAAGGAGGAGTACTTCAGGAAGAGGTTCAGAGAGGAGGAGCAGATCAGAAGGATCATCTCCCACATCAAGACTTCACGAAGCCTCCACATCATGTGCCACATCCCGGTCTTCTGCTGGATCACTGCTACAGTTCTGGAGGATGTGTTGAAAACCAGAGAGGGAGGAGGGCTGCCCAAGACCCTGACTGAGATGTACATCCACTTCCTGGTGGTTCAGTCCAAACTGAAGAATGTTAAGTATGATGGAGGAGCTGAGACAGATCCACACTGGAGTAAAAAGAACAGGAAGATGATTAAGTCTCTGGGAAAACTGTCTTTTGAGCAGCTGCAGAAAGGAAACCTGATCTTCTATGAATCAGACCTGACAGAGTGTGGCATCGATATCAGAGCAGCCTCAGTATACTCAGGAGTGTTCACACAGGTCTTTAAAGAGGAGAGAGGACTGTACCAGGACAAGGTGTTCTGCTTCGTCCATCTGAGTTTTCAGGAGTTTCTGGCTGCTCTTCATGTCCATCTGACCTTCACCAAGTCTGGAGTCAATCTGCTGTCAGAAGAACAATCCACCTCCAACTGGTCTAAACTGTTCAGATACAAACCTGATCCAACACAGCTTTACCAAAGGGCTGTGGACAAGGCCTTACAGAGTCCAAATGGACACCTGGACTTGTTCCTCCGCTTCCTCCTGGGTCTTTCACTGCAGACCAATCAGACTCTCCTACGAGGTCTGCTGACACAGACAGGAAGTGGCTCACAGACCAATCAGCAAACAGTCCAGTACATCAAGGAGAAGATTGAAGAGACTCCCTCTGCAGAGCAAAGCATCAACCTGTTCCACTGTCTGAATGAACTGAATGATCGTTCTCTAGTGGAGCAGATCCAACAGTCCCTGAGTTCAGGACGTCTCTCCACAGGTGAACTGTCTCCTGCTCAATGGTCAGCTCTGGTCTTCATCTTACTGTCATCAGAAAAAGATCTGGACGTGTTTGACCTGAAGAAATACTCTGCTTCAGAGGAGGCTCTTCTGAAGCTGCTGCCAGTTGTCAAAGCCTCTAACAAAGCTCTGTAAGTGTATAGATAGTTGGATTTATTCATTATTATATAAAGACTCTGCTATTTTATTCAGCAGGAGGGAAAATAAATTCCTCTCTTCTTTAATTCCTTATAATCATCTCTGAGCTCTGAGCTTCATCACATTGAATCTGAATTAAAATAATGGATCCTACATTAAAGAGCCATGTCTCAGCTTTAATTTGAGCAGGTTGACATCAGTATAGAAAGAACTGTGTGGGAGATTCAGCCCTTTTAGTGGTTCAAAAGTAACTGGACAAATACACATGAAACAAACTCATCAGATTTAATATTTATTGTAAAATCCTTTGCAGTCATTGACCGTAGTATCCATTATTATATTTTAAAGTGAAAGTGCTGAGATCCCAAATAACATATCATGTCTAACTGTCCAAATACTTACGGCCTTGTCTGTACATGTCTGTTTATTACTGATTGTGTCATATTTAACTGTCATGTCTCCAACTTGTTGAGAATAAAACAGAAAGGATTTGAATCAGAGCCAATGAAAGATGATCATCAATGTAGAAACTCCTCATTGGTGAGCAGGTGGATAAAGAGCTGATATTTCTGCTTCACTCAACAAATCTGTGTTTGATGTTTGCCCAGTTTTCAAATGCAGGTCTGTTAGTTTGCTGTGAGCTGCAGAGCAAACTGAGAGTTTTGTTCCTTTGATTGTCCTTTCAACACAAATGTTATTTGACTTTTTTTCTTCATTGTTTCCTCTTCAGACTGAGCAGCTGTAACCTCTCAGAGAGAAGCTGTGAAGCTCTGTCCTCAGTTCTCAGCTGCCAGTCCTCTAGTCTGAGACACCTGGACCTGAGTAACAACAAGCTGCAGGATTCAGGGGTAAAGCTTCTGTCTGCTGGATTGAAGAGTCCACACTGTACCCTGGAGACTCTGAGGTCAGTTCACTGTCTGTTACTGTTGTAGATCTTATATCTTTAATCCACAACTGAACCTGGTTTATCTTCATCCAGAATTGAATCCATTCATCTTGAATGAATGAGATTGTAAATAGTTGTTGTTCCATATTGTGACTTTTTCTTCTCTCAGACTAAGAATTATTCCTTCAGTTTCACTTCATTTCAGTCAGTTGCCATGAATAACGTCTGTTGACTTCAGTGAAACCTTCAGAACTCACACACTCGTATTTGTCACAGTCAGACTAATGTTTTCTAAATGAAGTGTAGAAAATGTTCAAAGTCCATTTTTATCACAACAATATACAGAAGATCCTCACAACTAATACACACTGTGTGTGTGTGTTTTGATATTTAACACAAGTATGGTAAATTGTGGTCTTTTCTCATTGAGTTGAATTGACTTGTTAAATGTGTAAATGTGTTAAGGAGCAAAGACTTAAAGGACCATTGTATCTACCCTGGAAACGCGATTCACGCCTCTTACTGATGCCAAAACCGTTTATTCTTTTTAAGGTTAAAGAGCACCGTGAAAACTGCAACAAAAGATAAACGCAGTTCACATATACAACTCTCAAATCATTTTCTACACAAAGGCAAACAATTAATCACAATTCAATCGTAACAATTACCGTGTCGCGCTGCTTGTCCAGAAGTAGACACTCTTTCGACCACTTTCTCTCTCCCACTTCTTCAATCCCAACTTAGCAGATCTCGCGTTACTCCAACCGGAAGTAACCTTTCACAATAATTTAATTTAACTCAAACGGTTAACAATAATAATAATGATATGACAGCAGAACCATGAGCTTAGGTGCAGGGAATTTTCATTATAAAATGTATGTAAACATAATAAAGAAAACAATCAGAAATCATGTTGCCATGCTGACGAACTGTTGTACTGAGCGTCAGCTACACTCCCACCAATTACCTTGATTAATATAAATGAAGATGTGAGGTACACTTATACTCTTCACTAAATAATTAATGGTAATTTCAAAGTACTGGTCTGTTGTTTCCTTAACACTCTGACATTGAAAATTGACCATATAGTTCACATGACAAATAAATTCCACAGCACCAATAAACAATATAATTCACCTCTTAACACAAAGAATACCTACTTGTGAATGAACTACTGTATAATGACCACCTTTGGCTTAGAAAGGAGACATTCAATCGATAGCTGACCTTTTCCCTTTATTTGCTACTCCTCACTAAAACCACTAATTTCTGAATGGGTCTTTGAATGATGGATGGCTGGTTGGTGCGACTCTCGCTTTGCCCATGACCAAGGAGCAGTGCACTTTCTCTTTGCTCAACAACCTGATGTAAGAGCACTGTCCATAACCTTGACTGCTTGCATCAGAAAAATGATGCAGTTCAGCTCTCTGGACCTCGCCAAAGTTGTCAGGTATGAAGCATCTTGGTATCTCAATCTTCTCCAGGTTTTCCAAATCCTTCATCCAAGCCTCCCACCTTAGCTTCAAATCCCTGGGTAGTGGGTCATCCCACCCTGTACCTCTCTGACACATCTCCTGCAGCACTCTCTTTCCTTCAAGAATGAGCGGCGCTAAGAACCCTAAAGGGTCGTACAGAGAGGCCACGATTGAGAGAATACCTCATTGTGTAGCTGGTTTTTCATCGAGTGTCACCTTGAAGGAGAAGCTGTCGCTTTCTGTGTTCCATTTTACACCAAGCACTCTGCACTGGCAGGTTATCATGACTGAGATCAACATTTTTACCTCCACAGCGTGTTCTGCAATGTTGATGGAATCCAGTACCTCTCTGTTGTTGGAAAGGAATTTGTGAAGGTGCAACTTTCCTTTGGTACACACAGCTTGAGCTTCCTTCACTAAATCAATGGCCTCACCGACCGATTTCATGCTTATGAGGCCGTCATCAACGTAGAAATGCTTCCTGATGAAGCTAGCTGCAGAGGGTACTCCTTTTCATTTTGACTGGCGAGGTGTTTCATGCCATAATTGGCGCAGCCAGGGAAGCTGATGCTCCAAACAGGTGCACTTTCATGCGGTACTCTGTGGGTTCTGAATTTGTGTCCCCGTTTTCCCACCAGAGAAACCGCAGATAGTCTCTATCTTCTTTGCTGACATGAAACCTGTGGATGTAGACACCTCCGCTCGTCAGTAGCCCGTAGCTTGATGCAGGATGTAGACACCACCGCTCGTCGTAGCTTGTTGCAGGATGTAGACACCGCCGCTCGTCGTAGCCCGTAGCTTGTTGCAGGATGTAGACACCGCCGCTCTCCAGCCTCGTGATGAATTAGGACACGTTTTCACTGTATATACCCTGGAAACGCGATTCACACCTCTTACTGATGCCAAAACCGTTTATTCTTTTTAAGGTTAAAGAGCACCGTGAAAACTGCAACAAAAGATAAACGCAGTTCACATATACAACTCTCAAATCATTTTCTACACAAAGGCAAACAATTAATCACAATTCAATCGTAACAATTACCGTGTACGCCTGCTTGTCCAGAAGTAGACACTCTTTCGACCACTTTCTCTCCCACTTCTTCAATCCCAACTTAGCAGATCTCGCGTTACTCCAACCGGAAGTAACCTTTCACAATAATTTAATTTAACTCAAACGGTTAACAATAATAACAATGATATGACAGCAGAACCATGAGCTTAGGTGCAGGGAATTTTCATTATAAAATGTATGTAAACATAATAAAGAAAACAATCAGAAATCATGTTGCCATGGTGACGAACTGTTGTACTGAGCGTCAGCTACAACCACACTGTTGGTTTATAGATAGATAGATAGACAGATAGATAGATAGATATACTTTATTCATCCCTCAGGGGAAATTATGTTACAGCAGCAGGTAAAACAGTCACAAAAAGAAAGGAAAGGACAAGTTGACAGCTAACTGGCAGCACTTAGCAACTCTACAAAATACAGTGTAACAAAGTATAAAGACATAAAGAGTGAATGTATATATAAATATATATGACAAGAAAAATAATAATAATAATAAGATAAAATAAAAACAGGGAGGAGAATAATATGTACAATAATATATACAATGTTGTAAAACTATAACCTGTCAGGTGTGCAGTGTGTACATTTATAATAGAAAAATAGTTAGAGCCATGGTTCTCTAATGGTGGTATGTACGGTTGTGCAGCAGTGTATAGTTATGTACACATAATATACATATACTAGGGGTGCGCGATATGACCATATTAGATCGTGAAGGATTAGAAAGTGTTGACGATCTGCCAGAGAGAGAGAGATCGATATTATAGTCTATAGGGCACATTCTATTAATTGCAGCTCTATGCTTGCGCACAGACGCATACGAGGTGTTTTTTTTTCCTTGGACAACTAACAGCCCGCTTCACGTGAACATGACCAACCAATCATGGTGAAGTATGAGCAGTGCTGATTTTTTTTTTTTACTAGCCTCGCTGTTTTAGTCAAGGTGTAGCGGGTAGCCTTGGCCGACAAGCGAAAGTGAAAGCTTGGAGTTGGTCCCCAAAAGAACTTCACTTCAGTCGTATGGACAGTGTTGGGGAGTAACGGAGTTCATGTAACGCCGTTTCTGTCTTGGCCAACGCATTCCTGTCCCGGCTCTGTTTTACCGGCTGCGGCTCAAGCTCTCATTCCTGCTGCTCCTCGTCCGACTCCATTCTGACCGACTGATCAGGTAAATAGCTCGTTTATTTACGTTTGTTTTCGTGGAGCTGGGGCTTCTGGGAAACGCATCAGGTTACCTTCGTTCATTTAGAGAATAAATATAAACTCGTGAAACAGAGAAGTATCGTCACGTAATCCATTGATTTCAACAATGTAACTGTATTCTGAATACTATCTATTTAAACTGTAACTGTAATGGAATACAGTTACTCAGAATTTGTATTCTGAATACGTAACGCCGTTACATGTATTCCGTTACTCCCCAACACTGCGTATGGAACTGGTTTGGGTTTTCTCCAAACGACAAAGAGTCATTTGTAAAGTTTGCACAGAGAAGGTTCGAGCTTCGGATGGAAACACAACGAACCTCTTTAACCACCTGAAGAGGCAGCATCGAAACAATTAGCTGAGAGCCAAGCAGCGAGGCCAACCACACATCAGCCAGTGGTAACGGCTAAAGACATTACACAGAAACAACCAACTATAACACAAGCCTTTGATAAAAGCACACTGTGTGAGAGAAGTAGCAAGCGGTGGAAAGAGGTGACTCTTTTATCTTTAGGGCTAAGTTTTTACATAGAGAATAGTTTGGTTCTAAATTAACTTCACTGTAAAATGAACTGATAAAATCGTGATAGTGATTTTACCATTAACAAACCGTGATGTGATATTTTTGCCATATCACCCACCCCTAATTTCTCCTAAAGACAGATCACATCTCTCTGATCACATCATGTTGAAAAGAATTCAACCTTATTGGTTTGTTAATTGTGTTTGTGCTCGATCAGTTTTGTGTTGACGACAAATCATTATTCAGTCGTCTGCCACGCTTCGTCTAAATATTTCATCCTTTCATATTTAAATATGTGCAGCTCTGATATTGTCAGTCCATTAGTTTCATTTGTACCTTTTGGTAAAAAGTCAGCCCATGTTGCAGCTAATGGACGTGAAGCTAACAGCAGCAGGTAGCTCACAGAGAGAGATCATCTTTAGCAGCTGTCACTGTTCACTGAGCTCAACTGGAGAAAAATATCCTGGAGTCAGAGAAAAATCCTGGACAGTAAAAATGTTTTTCTAATGGAGACGGCCTCATGATAACTTAGTGGAGTCAGATCAGAGTTCTCAGTTATTCCAAATGGTTTTCCTTATGACTCCAAATAAAAGTCAAAGACTTGAGCAGGGTTTATTTAAAGGGCGACAAGAGCAGAGTCATGATGGGGATATGTTGGACAGGACAGTTTTCAGCTTCCAGAGGTTGATGTTGTGGTCCATCAGTCAGTGAAGGTGAGGCTGTAGAGTGTGTGAGGACATGAATTCTTCTGGAGCTTCTGGAGAGGAGAAAGGACTCTCTGTTGTCATGACTACAAAAAGAAGGCAGCTGAGACCAGTCACAGTGTTTGGGATTTAGAGCAGGTACACACTGGATATAGATGTGAAAAAGCTGCTGTTTCCTAACAAATCCCACTTTATTTAACAATCATCTGACTGTTGAATCTCTGAGAAATGAAACATGGAGTGAACGAAGAGATCTTTGGATGACAGAGTTTAGGAAAGTTTTCAAAGCTCTGTTATGAATGAAAACCACTTTGTGCTCAGTCTCTGTTGAGTTGAATGAATGTTTTCATTGTGGATCCAGGAAATAGACTCTACACATGAGAGACATGATAGAATGTGCTGAACTGCTCCTTCCTCCACCAGCCTATGATACCAAACTGCAGTGAGGACAAGCTCAGAGTGAGTCTGTTCTCTGAGCAACTAATTCCAGTAAGAGCAGTTTCCAATGAGCAGATCTCACACACTGACAAACTACAGTCTCCATGACTGGAGCGTCTGGGGTCAAAGGTCAGAACCACCCTCAGGACTTATTACAGAAGACAGTGCAACAGTGATTCATCAGTGTACAGATACACTGATGAATTAAATTGACCAAGATGGCGGCGTGGCGTGGATGCAGCGGCTTACGGCTCCCCATCTCAGTGCTCGTTTCTCTTTCTTTTCCTATCGTTTTTCTTTCATTTGTGCACGACGACTGGAGGCGAACTTTCAGTACACCCGCCAGATGCTCTTGGACATCGGAAACAAACACCAGATATCTGTTTGAGTGACTTTCACCGCACGCACAACATTCCAGTCGACATAGCGAGACCACCGGACGCGCCATGATTATCATCGGGTCTAGAAAGGCGGCGCAGGCGGAGGAGGGAGAGGAAGCAGAAGCGGGGCTGCAGGTCCGGCGTTATGCTACGGCTAAGGAAACAACCTCACAAGCCACCTCTTCCGAGTCTGTATCTCTCCAACGCCAGATCCCTGGTACATAAAATGGACGACCTGGAATTACTACTTGCTGGAAACCGCTATATACGGGATTGTTGTGTGCTGATCATTACTGAAACCTGGCTTCACCCGGACATCCCCGATGCTAGCTTGCAGCTAGCAGGCCGCACTCTGCTACGTCGGGACAGGACAAAGGACTCCGGTAAGAGCAGAGGAGGGGTCTCTGTATCTATGTGCCACGACAACTGGTGCAAAAATGGGACAATCATAAACCAACACTGCTGCCCAGACATAGAGTACATGTCCGTAAGATGTCGGCCTTTTTTTCTGCCGAGAGAGCTAACTGTTGTTGTCATCACGGCTGTGTATATCCCACCCGACGCCAGTGTAAACACGGCACTCTCTCTGCTGCTGAGCACCATAAATGAACAACTGCGGGCCCACCCAAATGGTGTTCACATTATTGCAGGAGATTTTAATAAGGCCAACTTAAAGACTGTACTTCCGAAGTTCTCCCAGCATGTTAAATGTACTACAAGGGGGGAGAACACCCTGGATCATGTCTACACCAACATCAAGAATGCATACAGGGCCGTACCCCTCCCCCACCTCGGACAGTCAGACCATCTTTCCGTCCTGCTGCCCCCAGCCTACACCCCCCTCAGATGCAGGAACAGGCCCACCACAAAAACTGTAACAACTTGGCCTGAAGATGCACTCTTCAAACTCAAGATTGCTTCCAACAGACAGACTGGGGCGTGTTGAACAACAGGAGCTGGAGACACTCACAGGCACGGTGCTGGACTATATTCAGTTTTGCATCGGGAATGTGACTGTGGACAAAACCATCAGGGTTTTCCCAACCAGAAACCCTGGATGACCAGCCAGGTCCACGCACTCCTCAGAGCCCGTGATGCTGCTTTCAGGTCAGGAGACAGTGCACTGTACAGTGCTGCTCGAGCTGACCTGAAAAGAGGCATAAAAAGAGCTAAGGCGGATCACAGGATGCGTATAGAGTCCCACCTGTCCAGTAACAATACTCGGGAGGTGTGGCGGGGCATACAAGACATCACCAACTTCAGAGGTTGTGATCGTCGACGGCTGAACAGAGTGAAACACTGGCAGAGGAGCTAAACTGCTTCTTTACCCGGTTTGAATCGCAGCAGCATGCCCCAACCATGCCCCCACCCCCAACCTCACCCACACCCCACCCCCATCTGGCTCTGGCTCCAGCGCAACCCCCTCACCATCCAGGAGCATGATGTCAGGCAGGTGCTCCTGGCAGTGAACACCAGGAAAGCTACTGGCCCAGGCGGAGTACCTGGCAAAGGTGCTCAGGCGTGTGCTCACCAGCTCGCCCCCACCTTTACCAGGATCTTCAACCTCTCTCTGGATCAAGCAGTCATCCCACACTGCCTCAAATCATCCATAATAGTCCCGGTGCGAAGAGGTCTCCCATCACCAGCCTGAGCGATTACCGACCGGTGGCCCTCACTCCGGTAATCATGAAGTGCTTTGAGAGGCTTGTCCTCCAACACATCAAGGACTATCTCCCCCAGACTTTGATTCTAACCAGTTTGCTTACCGTGCAAACAGATCCACTGAGGGCGCCATAGCTGTAGCTCTTCACTCTGCACTGAACCACCTAGAGCAGCAGCAGAGCTACGTCCGGATGCTCTTTGTGGATTATAGTTCTGCATTTAACACAATAATCCCGGACAGATTATGCACAAAACTGGACACTGTTGGCCTCCCCCTCTCACATGTGCCTGGATAAAGGACTTTTTTAACAGACCGACCCCAGACTGTGAGACTAGGTCCCCACCTCTCCTCCACCCTTACGATGAGCATCGGCTCCCCACAGGGCTGTGTGCTGAGCCCTCTCCTCTACTGCCTCTACACCCATGACTGCAGGCCGGCCCCACAATGACAATCTTATCGTCAAGTTAAGCTGGCGATACTACAGTGGTCGGACTCATCTCCAGGGGTGATGAGGCTGCCTACAGGAGGAGATCCTGAAGCTGGCTGCTTGGTGTACTGAGAACAACCTCGCTCTCAACACCAAGAAAACCAGGAGATCATTATCGACTTCAGGAGGCACCGCACAGACCCAGCCCCCCTCTACATCAGCGGCGCGAGTGTGTGGAGAGGGTCCACACCATCAGGTTTCTTGGCGTCATCATCTCGGCCGACATCTCCTGGTCAGAGAACATCACGTCAATCACCAAGAAGGCTCAGCAGCGGCTACACTTTCTGAGAGTCCTCAGGAAGCACAAGCTAAACTCCAATCTGCTGCTGACCTTCTACCACTCATCCATTGAGAGCCTGCTGACATACTGCATCACCGTGTGGTGCGGCAGCTGCACTGCAGCAGACAGGGAGAGGCTACAGAGGGTCGTGAAAACAGCACAGAAGATCATTGGCTGCCCTCTCCCCTCCCTGTTGGACATCTACAACACCCGCTGCCTCAGCAGAGCCACAAACATTATCAAGGACAGCTCCCACCCTGGCTCTGACCTGTTTGACCTGCTACCCTCTGGGAGGCGCTACAGGTGTATCAAGACAAAAACCAATAGACTCAAAAATAGCTTCTTCCCAAAAGCTATAACTGCCCTAAACTCCAGTGGGAAGTTTCTGAAATACTCCGGCCACTAAGGACTCATGTGCAATACTTTCTGTTAACTATCGCAACATGTGCAATTGACACTGAATGTAATACCAAAATGTGCAATACCGAATGCGACACTAATGTGCAATATATATATATATATATATATATAGTATACATACGTATCACACCATACTTAAATACATAAACAATACATGTGCACATCTGTCTGTTTATTTTGTAAATATTTTAGTATATATTATATTTTATTTTATACTTCAGATCTTTTATTATCTTATTTTACACTGCTTTTGCACTGATACTGGTGGTGGCTTAATCTCGTTGTACTTACGTATAATGACAATAAAGGCATTCTATTCTATTCTAGTCTATACATGTCAGTAAATGTTTACCACACTCCATGAAGATCAAACTGCAGCAAAAGCTCAGATCTTCTGCTACAGCTGCTCATTTCTACCTGTCAACAGGTGCAGAGCTCTTCAACAAACAGGTTTTACACCTGGTTAAAGTCACAGAGGTGATGATGATGAACGACACCATCAAATCTGATGTTTGTAAAAAGGCTGGAAGCTGTTTCCAAACAGAGCTGTGAAGCTGAGAGTTGAAGGATGACACCAACAACTCCTTTAATCTGCATCTGACATCTGACTGTTGTTTTCAGATCCAGCTGTGAACATGTGGACTTCTCATTTTAACTGCACAAACCTACTGAGCTACTAAATATATTGATCCTCTAATGACAGACCTGACTGATATGAATCTGTGTTGACATGACAACAGGTGTGTGAATGTTGTGGTGACATGTGGATGATGTGTGTAGAAGGCTGACATGATGATAATCCACAGCAACAGAAGGACACAGTCACTCTGCTCATGTTAGAGAGAAGCTCATTGATTAGGACATATCTGATTGGATTATCAATGATTTTCATCTTCATTTGTTATCCTTTATTCAGGTTGAGTCTCTGCAGGTTGTCAGAGATCAGCTGTGCTTCTCTGGCCTCAGCTCTAAAGTCCAACCCCTCCCATCTGAGAGACCTGGACCTGAGTGACAACAAGCTGCAGGATTCAGGAGTGAAGGATCTGTGTGGTTTTCAGCAGAGTCCAGACTGTGGACTGGAGACTCTGAGGTCAGACTCCATTGTTTACTTGTGTGCTGAGATGAATATGATGTGAAAGTTGTGCTTTATTCAGTATTTATTAGGTCAAATCTCCTTCAGGATTTCTAACATTCAAAGTGTGAAATGGTTGAAAGGAAGTTGTGAAAGTGCTGACTCTGATTTTCAAAGTGATTTTTAAAGCTTTGAAAATGATTTGATTCTGACTCTTACAGTCCACATTGACAGTGTCAGCAGTTTGACTGAGTTGAGCTTGAGTTGAGCTGCAAACTTCAGTCACACTCAAAACATCAAAGGCTCAAACTATTATTTCACACAATATGAAAGATTTCATTTGAAACCTTAGTGAACACTTTGAAAACTTTCTTCCAAACTGTTAAACCTGAGTGTGAATGTGGGACTTTTTGAAGGAGATTTGAGCTCAGAGATTTGATGCTGATCCACACTGAGCATCTTGTTCAGCTTCATATTTCAAACTCATTGAATGAAGATTCAAAATCCAACACTTGCTAATTGACTCTTTACTTTGGAACAATTTCATCTTCACCTTCAGTTGACTTTTATATTTCTTCACATACAAAGCAAATATTCCACATTAAGACAGAAAGAAATGTTTCTTCACTCTTTGCTTTATGATCTGTGATGTTTATAGTGACTGAAGTTAATGAGAGCTGTGTTTGACTTTTAGTATCTGACTGTTTTAAGCTGCATCCTGTTGGTTCAGGTGTTTGGAGTTTCCATTTTCCAAACTTGTACATTCTCAACCTTCTTCAGCTCTGAACAGATGATGAAACACTCAACACTTTCAAGCAGGAACTTTGTCTCCTAAACTCACATCTTTTATTCTTTATTCAGGTTGAGGGGCTGCTGGTTGTCAAAGATCAGCTGTGCTTCTCTGGCCTCAGCTCTGAAGTCCAACCCCTCCCATCTGAGACACCTGGACCTGAGAGGAAACAACCTGCAGGATTCAGGAGTGAAGCAACTGTGTGGTTTTCTGCAGAGTCCAGACTGTGGACTGGAGACTCTGAGGTCAGACTCCATTGTTTACTTGTGTGCTGAGATGAATATGATGTGAAAGTTGTGCTGACAGTAAAGTGCAGACATCACACTGATATTATACTGATCCACACTGAGGATCTTCATGGTAAAGTCTGTTTTCTTCTTCTGTGGTTTAGTCCACTGACTGTGGCAGAGCAATGTTGAGCTACAGATTTCAAAGCTTCATTTAACAAGAAAAAGCTTCACTCTTTAAATCACATCCAAGTTTTTACCACACTCACATCGACAAATATATATTCAGTATTTTCTTCTTCCAACACGACTAGAAAGTGATGAGACTAAAGTCAGAGTGACTCAGATACAGCTCTGGAAAAACTGAGAGACCACTGCAAATTCTTCTGAAATCAATATCTCTACAGGTATGACAGCCATTCCATTCCTGTGTATGTTGAATTCCAACACAAGCACACCTCAGTCTACTTAATGAGCTACTGATTAGGTGATCACCTGAACCAAATCCTATTTAATGAGGAAAAGTATAAAAACCACTGCTGTGGTCATCACTATGCTCTTGCAATAGGACTGGATGGATGGCACAAACAGTGCTGGTAGTACCTCAAAAGTAATAGCAATCAAAAAATAACTATTGACCATGCCAAAACAGTTGAAAAGAAAAGTTTTGTTTGAGGAAAAGAGAGAAAAAGAGGAAAATTCTGGCTTTACTGGCAGAGGGATACAGTGAGCGTCAGGTTGCTTCCATCCTTTCAATTTCTAAGATGGCTGTTCATAAGAACAAGGTCAAGCAGCAGACACTGGGGACAACAAAGCTGGCAGACTGGCAGAGGCGAAACAACTCTCCACTGACCAGGATGACCGTCAACTCATGCGAATGTCACTCAGCAACTGTAGGATGACATCAAGTAACCTACAAAAAGAATGGCAAATGGCAGCTGGGGTGAAGTGCACGGTGAGAACGGCTCGAAACAAGCTTCTAGGGGCAGGGCTCAAGTCGTGTAAAGCTAGAAATAAGCCCTTCATCAATGAGAAGCAAAAAGAAGAGCCAGGCTGAGGTTTGCAGAGAGACCATAAGGATTGGACCATAGAGGACTGGAGTAAGGTCATCTTCTCTGATGAGTCCAATTTTCAGCTTTGCCCAATACCTGGTCATCTAATGGTTAGACGGAGACCTGGAGAGGCCTACAAGCCACAGTGTCTCGCACCCACTGTGAAATTTGGTGGAGGATGGGTGATGTGTTTCAGCAAGGCTGTAATCGGGCAGATTTCGTCTTTCTTGAAGGACGCATGAATCAAGCTACGTACAAGGTTATCTTGGAAGAAAACTTGCTTCCTTCTGCTCTGACAATGTTCCCCAACTCTGAGGATTGTTTTTTTTCCAGCTGGACAATGCTCCATGCCACACAGCTTGGTCAATCAAGGTGTGGATGAAGGACCACCAAATCAAGAGCCTGTCATGGCCAGCCCAATCTCCAGACCTGAACCCAATTGAAAACCTCTGGAATGTGATCAAGAGGAGGATGGATGGTCACAAGCCATCAAATATACCTGAGCTGCTTGAATTTTTGCATCAGGAGTGGCATAAAGTCACACAACAGCAACGTGAAAGACTGGTGGAGAGCATGGCAAGATGCTTGAAAGATGTGATTGAAAATCGGGATTATTCCACCAAATATTGATTTCTGAACTCTTCCTAACTTAAAACATTAGTATTGTGTTGTTTAAAATGAATATGAACTTGTTTTCTTTGCATTATGTGAGGTTTGAGAACACTGCATCTTTTTGTTATTTTGACCATTTGTCATTTTCTGCAAATAAATGCTCTAAATGATAATATTTTTATTTGGAATTTGGGAGAAATGTTGTCAGTAGTTTATAGAATAAAACAAAAATGTTCTTTTTAACTCAAACACATACCTATAAATAGTAACAATGGAGAAACTGATCATTTTGCAGTGGTCTCTTCATTTTTCCAGAGCTGTATTCAGAGCAAACTCAGCATGTTTGTTAAATGTCGTCACCGTTACATGAAGTGAAAATCTTTTCCATTTTGTCTCAATCATTTGTTGACTTTCCTCCAAACTTCAGCCTGACATGTTTGTTCTCTGTCAAAACTTTAGGATCTTTAGTAGAATCTGAAACAAATGTCAACAACATGAGTTTGTATAGATGGAGCCACTGGTGGAGCTGGAAGAGTTTAAGAGCTGAAGTCACTATGTCTTTATTGAAGCAGCAGCATGTTGTCATTCATATTAATGAGAGCTGTGTTTGACTTTTAGTATCTGACTGTTTTTAAGCTGCATCCTGTTGGTTCAGGTGTTTGGAGTTTCCATTTTCCAAACTTGTACATTCTCAACCTTCTTCAGCTCTGAACAGATGATGAAACACTCAACGCTTTCAAGCAGGAACTTTGTCTCCTAAACTCACATCTTTTATTATTTATTCAGGTTGAGGGGCTGCAGGTTGTCAGAGATCAGCTGTGCTTCTCTGGCCTCAGCTCTGAAGTCCAACCCCTCCCATCTGAGACACCTGGACCTGAGTGGAAACAACCTGCAGGATTCAGGAGTGAAGAATCTGTCTGATCTTGTGAAGAGTCCAGACTGTGGACTGGAGACTCTGAGGTCAGTAGAGGGTTGGAGTCAGTCCATGCTGCTTTCAGCTGTATTGTACTAAACACAGTTCGCATCAAAGCAAAGATCCAGTGTCTCCTGTAAACCTCCAACCTTCTCAGTGGCTGCTTTCCTCATTGAAGCTGTGAGAGGAGAACGGGGACAGGCCTCAGGATGGGACAGAAAGACAGAGATGCAGAGGACAGCCAATCACAGCAGCCACAAGCTAATTGTGATCTCTGTTGTTGTTGTTGTTGTTGTTGTTGTGTTCATGTCAACAGGAAATAAAGCTGGATCACAGCTGACAGCCTCACAGGATGTGTAGAGACAGTTGTCCTCATTTGTCCAACTGTCCTACCATCACATCTAATCTGAGACTGTTTGTTGTCTCATTTCAACAGTAAAGAATTGATGAGTTTGATCTTTGTCACAGCTCTGAGATCAGTCTGACTGCAGCCTGCAAATCACTGGCTCTGATTTCAGAGAAGCATCATGACATTTTGTCAGCATGTGGTCTGATACAGAGCAGAACCTCTGCTGAAGTCCAGTGATCACATCTGTATATCTGTCCATCTGTCAGATACTTTCAGTGACAGCCTCCATGTTTATTTGTCAGCTGATATTTCAGAAGCAGATCAGATGTTCATCAACACACAGAGACTCTTTCTTTAAATGGAACATGAGTTGACATGTAACAGCAGTGAATCCATCACTAAACTGTTTGTGCAGTAATGAAGCTTCATGACTCAGCAGTTTATTTCCACTGTGGACTTGAGTGAAATGTTCAGAGTAAACAGACTTGATGCTAAAAGTCTCTGCAGGTGTGTGAGCTTCCAGCTCAGTGTCTTCACTCCAATACGTTAACATGAGAGCTGAGAGGAAGCTGCTACACTACACAGCTGCTCCACTTCTGCTCTGAACAGGACTGAAGTCCCTGCTGCTCTTTATACTGGATGTGCTGCATCAGTGACTGACAGCTGATGAAGTGAGTCTCTGTAAACACTGATTTATCACCTCTGTTGTCTGTCTTCTTCTCTCAACAGCTGGAGTTAGTGATCTTTCTAAAGGACAGAGTGAAGAGGACGGTGTGTGTGTTGAGAGAGGACGAGCTGTGTCCTGATGATCCAGAGAGGTTGAAGCAGCAGCAGCTTGTGTGTAGAGAGGCTCTGATTGGTCCATGTTACTGGGAGGTAGAGTGGAGAGGAGAGCTTCATCCAGCAGTGACTGACAGAGGAACCAGAAGAAGTGGAGAAGACTCTCAGTGCTGCAGTCTGAACTGCTCTGAGAACAGCTCCACTGTCAAGTCCACCATCATCCCTGTGTGTTCCTCTGGATCTGAAAGAGAATCATCAGTGTATCTGGACTGCTCTGCTGCTGCTCTGTCCTTCTACACAGTCCCTGCAGACACACCGAGGCTGCTCCACCTCCTCCATCCTCCACCTGGACTTTGTCTTTTTATTCATTCACAGATGCTGAACCCAAAGTGATAAATCAGATTAATCAGCCCGGGATTGAGCTGGCCACTTTAAGACCTGGATATTGTGCTCCTGCAGCCAAGTTGTACTTGACCTGGATGCGTGGCAAGGGCATTATCTTGCTGAAACATCCAGTTTCGACCTCGACAGAACAGTGCATGTGCAGAAGGGAGCATGTGGGTTTGGAGAATGGCACAATACTTTCAAAGCGCCAGCAGCACTCATACATCCCCAAACCATGATACTGCCTCCACCATGCTTGACAGTAGGTACTGTACATGCTGGAGATAATGCCTCACCTAACCTTCTGTGTACCCTCACATTAGCACAAGGATCATTAAGCTGGAAACTGGACTCATCCGACCACAGAATCTTCTTCCAGTTCCTGGCTATCCAGTCCTTGTGTGCTTGGGCCCAGTGGCACCGAGCTAACCTCTGCCTCTCGTTGATCAGGGGCTTCTTAACAGCCTTGCAGGACATTCAGCCATGATGTAGAAGTCAGCCACGCACAGTGCGGGTGGAACACTGGACCCCAGTTTGGTTTGACCACTGTTGCTGAAGCTCACGTGATGTCATTCGGCGGTTTTCCCTGCACATCCGGATCAGGATGAGGTCATTTCTCGCTGAAGACACTCTTGGACGCCCAGATCTTGGTTTGTCTTCCAAGCTGTTTGTTTGTTTGTTTATATTTCTGCAGAGTGTATCCAACTACTGAAGGACTGCATCTGCACTTTCTGGCTATCTGGTGGCAGCTGTACCGTTCCTGGCTGAGAATCTTTATCTTTGCATGTTTCTTGTGTTAAGTTCCTTGTTCTTTGATCTGAAGACCTTTCAAATGTGCTGGCTTTATATAGACACAAAGCACCCTAACAAAAATTGTCTTCAATAAAAGTATGATCCTCATTAGTGGGTCAATGGTAACACAGTACTCAAAATTTCTTAAGTATTTTTATGGAGCTAATCAATTTTAAGTTTTTCATGGCTGATTTTAGGATTGGTTTAGTATTGTGACTGTGACTGTACAAAAACAAATTGCACTTGGAAACTTAAGAGTTTTTTTAATGCAATATATCACAAATGCATAGGGTGTGTGTCCCACTTTACTCCAACACACCAATCAAATATTTCATTAGTGCTTCAGGACTGTGCAGTTTGTTAGAGTTAAATTTAGGATCCATTTTTCAAGAGAACTTCCCAGAACCTTTTCAGTCTATGAACCTTTAAACATATCAGCTCTCTCACACTGACTGAGGCTGAATTCTGAACAGCTACAAGATTTGGAGCTTAGTGACCATCATCAAAAGACAAGGAAGCAGAAGAAAGGAAACATTTCAAAGAATAATGCACCATTTCCTCATATGAAATAGTTTCACTGCTTAATAATTAAGATCCTTCAACAACTAGGACTTAATACAGTCCTGTAGATGAGCTGCATGGAGCAGAAAACAAGAATCAGAGCTGAGAGTCTAAAGTGGCAGAGTTAAACTTCCAAACTTATTCTGCCCTTACAGTCATCAACAGTTGACACATCAACATACTTTAGATTCCAGTTTCAGGACTAAGGTTTTCAAGGCAGGAAGAATTCTCAGCAGCCTAAATTTCCTCCACAGGGAGGAAATCACTGATTGTTTTACTGTCCCTTAACCAAAGAGGGTGAACATGAACACAGCCTGAAACGCTTCATGCAAGAGCTGATCCAGCTTTAAGTCCTACGACTCATTCTGGAGATTTACTACAGGACATAATTGTATTGCACTGGAAATGAACTAAAAATCAAGGCTCAAAGCCAAAAGGAGATTTGAACCTAGTGTTCAGTATAAGACACAATTGGACTCAGTGATAGGTAAATGTAAGAAGGCTGAAACTTTAAAGCACAATAATAAGTAGATGATTGTAGAAGTGGAAACAGTGTGTGCTGGTTAGTTTGCATTGGACTGGGAGATTATTTGCTTCTTTGTTTTTGGGCCAAATCTTGAGAGATGATGAAAATGATTCACACATTGGAAATAAGAAGATTTTACCAACACATCAAACTGTTTCCTGTTCACAGCATTTAAAACAGTTTGTCTGTGAGAAGCAATGAATATTGTGTTTTCTATATGGAGCTAAATGTATAAACATTTCACCCACTGCTGATTGTCTGTGGAACTGAAGTGAGATGTGTTTGTGCTGTGTATAAAATTCACACTCTGTTGAAGCTGGTGGAGAAGAGCTGCATCTCTCTGTGTCTTATCTGGATTCTACTCTTGACTTTTTCACTGAGGTGATGCTTCTCCTCTCTCCATCTTTAATTCAAACTCAGGTAATGAGCTCACAGCCTCAGCTTCACATAGACAAAAGTTTGTCTTTAGGTTATTGTTTAGTGATGCAGTGAGTTTAGAACTGTATTTAATATGGATTATATGTGACTTATTATGAAAACAAAACTCTTCCCAAGATCAGTGTCTTCTTAATGTGGCAAGTGAGGGCGATGAAATATATGATTATAGGGGTGATAGCAGATAGCGGATGGTGTTGATCACTACAACACCCAACTAAGAGCAACCTATGAAGCCAGACAACGCCACCTTGGGAATTTTGCCCAAGGAAATAGTTTTAGTCAACTGTACCAACTCCAAGGCACCCAGGTTCGTTTTACCGGGCAGAGACATGGTTCCAGAGCAATAATCAATATACTTTATTTCAAAATAACTTCAGTATGTCTTTAAACATTATAAAACACCATTCACACACAGAGTATTAAAATACTATAAAACACCATTCACACACAGGGGACGTGAGGGAAAAAGGGGAGACCCTATCAGGGCTGAGGCTTACCAGGGGGCAGCTCGAGGAGAGGGGTGAGGGATCCCAAATAATATACAAAATTATCACCCCAGCCACACGTGACAGCCACACACACCCACGCACACGTAGTCAAAGGAACCCAGGACCAGAGGAGGCACATGACACAGGAAAGAGGGGGAAACCACCACCCGGCACCACGACCGCCACCACCTTGGCTCTCAGCCACTGAAAAGGGACAAGGAAATAAAATTAGTGGGGTCACTCCCAACACAGGAAAACGAATAACCAATATACAAATACTAACAAAAGAAAACAATAAATTAATGCTTACAAATTAATCAAAGCACTAAGAATATCAGTCACTAAACATAACATAAAATTGTTGTCACAAGCAAAAGAAACAAAGTCAGGACACAAAAAAAAATATCCAACTGAATATCAGAGCTAACTGAATCACAGAACGTCAAAAAAATTAAACAAGAAAAGAAAGAAAAAGAAAAACAAACAAGCACAGGACCTAGTTAAACAGAATATTTAATAAACCAAATAACCGAATAGAGACAAAGCTATAAAGAAAAGAAAATAATCAAAACAATAACCCAAAACCCATTCTAACTAAATGCAACAAAGGAAATGGGGGCATTAAATAAAGAGCAACCCCACTGTGCATTCATTCAATTTTAAAAGTCCAGGCCCAAGGCGAACGAAACTGCCCATTCAATACTCGGGTAGGTAGGGGTGATTGCGTTGACCACCTGCGCAGCCCGACAGCAGCAACACCGGAGCGCCTGAGCGACCGGCAGAACTGCAGCGGAGAACCGCGGCAGGAACACCACGGTAAGGTAGAACAAGGCAAAGCAGCAGGATTTCTTCTCCGTGCAGGACAAAGCAGCTGGCAAATAATTCTCGATCAGGCTACGTGTGATCACCTGAGGGAGAGAGAAGCTGAGCGTGTCCACTCAGCAACAGTGGAGGCTAGCAGCAACCTGCGGCTAATTTGCAGCACTGGGAATGAACCCACGAGCCGCACACGTCGGTGGAGGATCGGCAGTTCGGCGTAACTGATCAGTAAACAGTGACATAAGGCTGATATCCCAAAGTACAAACAAGAGCACAGGAGTGAGACTAAACTCCAAACTGTAGAGACTGAGGCAGAAGCTGCAAAAGTCCTGAGAGCTGAAAACAGAGAGACGTTTTAGAACAGAGCTTTCTCTCTAATCTTCATAGATACACAAGTTTAGCTACTGAAGACACAGCTAAGGAGAGGAGAATGTTAAGAGTTGGCAATGACCGGCTGTGTTACCAAGCCGGGTCACAGCAGCAGTGCAGCCATCCCCTACTACCCTGGAACATTGTGTTCCCAGAATGCAGGTTTACTTGTGGTTCCTAAAGTCTCCAATAGAGAGAATGGGAGGCAGAGCCCTCAGATATCAGGCTCCTCTACTGTGGAACCATCTACTAGTTTGGGTCTTGGAGGCAGACGCCCTCTCCATGTTTAAGAGGAGGCTTCAAACTTTCCTTTTGATGAACCTTATAGTCAGAACTGAGTAAGGCTTTCCTGAATGAGCCACTAGTTATGCTGCTATAGGTCTACACTGCTGGAAGACTTCACATGATGCACTGATTTCCTCTCTCCTCCTCTCCCTCTCCATCTGTACACATTCATATCCCATTAATGTATGTTACTAACTTGGCTTCTTCTCTCCCCCATGGTGTTGTGCTTTCTCGTCTCTGCAGTTACTTCCACCTCCAGAGCTGCAGAGTCTGGATCTGTGGCTGCAGGCAAACTACTGTTCCACATGCAAAGCACTGGTGGTTGATCTTCAACATAAATGATAAAAAGACTTGGAGGACGCCTGTTTCAACTATATAAGTCAGACTGCTGAAGCCTCGTGTTTGCTTCTTTTGAACTTTGGAAGTCCCTTTTACACAGGACATGGACTGTGGATTTTATGCTCCATCATTTAGGAGGATCCAAAGCAACAACCACAAATGATTTCAATTTACATAAAAGCATGTGAATGTTTCTGAACATCTGATGTTTAAAAGACAAACTTGAACAAAAATGGGCATCTTTCCTTTAACATGAACCATAATGCTTTGAAGCAAAAAAAAAAAAAAATGGAAACCTAAGTTGACAATATGAAAATCTCACAGATACAATCAGCATAAATAAACTGAACATGTACTGAAACCTTTGGGCTGAAGTTCTTGTGTGATTAGACATCATGTCAATTTAACAAACACATCCCACTGAACTGAAACACTGACATCAACTAAAAAAGGTTTTGACTTACTGAAAACCTTGGAGCTGATCTGGACTTTCCTGTAGTTTCCTCTTGTCCTTGTAACAGCAGTAGCTCCTCCCTTCCTTGTCAGTAATTGTGCAGAAATATCTGAGTGCTGCTTTCTTCCTAAATCATGAGCAAGTCCTGTCCAGTCCAACTGTTTCTGCTCCTGTTTGACTTCTGAACTTGTCTCTGGCTGTGTGTCCACTTACTGCAGCCTCTGACATCAGGCTGTAGAATGTTGATACATCAAAGGCATCAAAGGACAAACACTCTCTCTCTCTCTCTCTCTCACACACACACACATTCTCGTCTTAATATAGTTGTGAGGATACATGTTGCCATAATACATTCCCTTGCTCCTTAACCTAACCTTAACCATCATAACTGAAAGCCTAACACTAACCAAAACATAACCCATACTAATGATATTGAACCTTCTCAAAAATACCAAATGAATTACAACAATAAGCACTCAGGACCATTCAGCTGGGTTGGTGAATTCAGCACCAAGGACAGCAGCAGCTGAACTGTACACAACTACATGTACTAACACACAGCAAATTCACAAAGTACTAAAATCTGGAGTCAGGCAAAAAAAAAAGTGTGAAAGAGTTACATTTCTGGAGTTTATTGTATAACTCTGACTACAGTTTGTGTTAAGGTGTACACCCAGGCCGAGTTGAATTTTGGACTTTATTCCCTGGTGTTCAGGATCTGGTTTTAACTCTGTCCCTGGAGTTCACGATGCATTTTATCGCGGCATGAGCAGCACAAGGAACGTCGTCACAAGGCTGGTAAGAGCATGATTTTTATCAGAAAGTACTTTAAATGTGTGATATTTTGTCATTGTTCTCACTTTATCTACTTACATAGTACCGCTAATGACTGCGAACTTGATGTTGAACGTAACCCCATTGCTTTTACTCCATTATTTAGAGCAAGTAGCTCCCGCAGCATTAGTTAGCTAACTGTCCTTAGCTGCCATTGTGGAGCTGTTAGCTTTCACTCAAACGTTAATGTCGGCCATACTGTCTGTGGCGTGTGATGTGTCTGTATGACGGTAATGACAAACTGTTTGATAAGCTTCACAAACTAATGACGACGCGCATCTTGAAGGTAATTAATACTGTTTTGGAAATAACCATCCAACAATGCAACCGCATGTCGGTGTTTTAAGAGAATAATTTCCGGCTCAACGGCGCAGTCGCAGCTGAAAAGTCAGTTTTGGCTAGCATGCTAACAGTTGAGCTTATAAACTGTAGCCTTGCTGTTTTGAACAGCGGTGAGAAACGTGTATTTTAACAGTGTGTAGTTGGGATAAACTTTAACTTGAACATGTTATTCTCAGACATATGACATTTTCTTCCTTTATGTCAAACAGACATGTTGATCAAAGTACAACATGGAGGGAAGAAGAAGTACATTAAATTCGAAGAGGCTTGCTTCTCAGATTTTCTCAGTGCAGGTCAGTCAGATGTTTAGTATTAAATTAATAAAGATGTAAACATTTTGTAACGTGGAGTTGTTATGGTATAGTCCAGCAGAAGTTTCTTATTCCAGAGACTACAACACTGAAAGTCACAGATCAACAGGGAGCAGAGGTGGATGAGGATGTTTCAAAGATCTGTGTTTTTTCATCTACAGTGATGATGGTAGGACATTTAAAAATTCATATTTTGCTGCACTTATATTTTGAGAGATTTGTATCTTGACACAGACAAAAATATGTGATTGTGAGAAGTGGATGATAAGAATTCCAAAGTACAGTATTTAATCAGTTCATATTAAGCTGTATGGGTTGTCTGCTGTTGACACCTTTTTTCTTTAAGGAACATTTCTACATACAAACATTACATCAAAGCAACAAAGGCTTTCTTGAGTGGCGCATGAAGATTGTGCAGCGGAAATCCAGAACCACCTCTTCATCCCAGAGTAGAGTGGAGATAAAAGGAGGTCCCACATCATCCAGAACATATGATGATCAGCCAATCAGAGATGAATGCATGGAAGCCATATCTCTCCTTCACCACACAACTGATCCTGACTTAGTGTTTCAGAGGATGAGAGAAAGCTTCTACTACCATCAGCAGATTACATTGTGTTTTGTGTCGTACAAAGTTGTGCCGCAATCTTTGTATGTAATATTTACAGTAAAGTCTCAGATACTATTACACTCTGATCTTAATGACTCCTGGAGCTCCAGGTTCTCCTGTTGTTGGTCTGTGTCTGTGACTTCATCAACAGTGGACTGACACTGGACCTCAAGCTGATTGTGTGAAACCCTATGAGAGAAAACCCACAAAAAAAAGAAAAAGGAGAAAAAGAAAACTCCACAAAGCAGGGACCAAATGTCAATCCTCTAACCTTATATTTCTCCATCTTTAAGGAATTGGAGCCCTGCCTCAGTGCCAAAGTTGGCACACACACAACTGGCCTAAGTGTAAGGCCCTTGAGTGATTAGATCATTTTGTGTAAATAGACTGAAAAAGAAATGAAATAAATATTAATGGTTAAAGTGACAAATAGCAAAACTTCATCTAAATTAGACAGGAAGGGTAACAGACATCTATCCATGGTAGAAAATTCAAACAGGGCCTAAGAATTCTGGTTAGACATGAACCAAGTTTATGTATCGAGTTCATTTACCTGTAGGTGATTGTGCCTTCCATGTATTATGAACCAGTGTTTGACACTGCACCGATTTCGTGATATAAACATCACGTAACAGGGGAAATGTGTCAGGTTTTGTGCAATTAGTTATACTATCTATGCCTCACTCATCCTCACCCATCTATGCTTCACCCATCTATGTAATTCCTCAATGAGGGTGATTCCATTAGTATTTACATATCCAGCACCTGTTGCTGTCTTGTGTGCTGCTCTGTCTGTAACTGCTGTATTACAAAGGAGATGTTCACATCCATGTGTTTGTCTGAGTATACATAGATAGATCGTAGAATTTGATACAAGTAAAAACACACCAACCAAACAAAGGGAAATAGAAAGGGACATGCCCAGTTACTCCCAGACCTGTCCCAGAACCTGGTCAACAGTCTGCCACTGGTCATGTGTAAAGGCCAAATGATGTAAATTTTTCATACATGATGGGAAGGGCTAAATTTTAGATACAAGTAGAATCATCCAAAAATAACCAAGGTCAGACATGCCCCTTAGTCTGAAACACACCTACAATTTACAATTTAAAAAGTGATGCACAGTTGTGGACTCTGAGGAGTGACCGGACGTGGCTGTTTATCCAGGCTTTCTTATTGGAGAAGTCCTGGATGAGTCTTTTTGTTGTCACATTTTCCACACGGGACCTGATGTAGTTCATCTATCTGTAAATCTAAATATAATAATATGGACAGACGCAGCAGAGCACTGGTTCAGCTATCCCATGTTCTGACATGAAGTCTCTCTACTCTTCCATCTGTTGACACTTTCCTACCAGCAGCCAGTAGGAACGTGGTTAATATACTGAGCATCCCCACATCCATGTGATGCTGAATCAGGCTGGTGTGTGATGGTGTATCTGAGAAGAGAGACAAGAGAATTAAACAGCTTCACTGGATCTTTCCTCTGAGTGTGTGATAGATAATCTGACCGACCGTCTATGAGGTTTAGATGCTCAGAATAGTTGAGTCTCCCTGTTTAGGTGAAGTGGAAACTGTGGAAACTTCAGAGAAAAAGTGAGCACAGTGATGGATGAAAAACAGAAGTGAATATTGCCACTAGACTCTGCTGAAGCTCTTTACCTCTGTTATGAAGCCATTAGAACTGATCCTGCTGCTGAAATACTGAAATATCACTACAATCATTAGACCAACTGTTACCACTTACACATTTATATGTTTCTGTTGTCAAACAACTGAACATTATTGAATTTTGCAGCTTAATATTTGGACATGGACAACAGTAATGGGAATTACGGGTCTTTTAAGAGAGACAGTTCTTATGGCACAGCTCATTAAAAAGAGCCGACTCTTTTCGGCTCCCAAATGGCACCTTAGTTTTTTTTTTTTTGTTGCTTAAATTAATTTATTACTAAAACAACGTAAAATTATGTGTAAAATGAATTACTAATGTACAAAACATGCATTATATCAAAAGTTTATTATTTTTATGGATTATTATACTCAACATGGAACAGAGTGCAATAAAAATCAATTTTAAGTACAAACACAAATCCCCATCTCCTGGTAGCTTGGGCTTCCAGGCAGGAGTCGACTCCGATTGTTCACGTCAAAGATCCTGCTCTAAGAGCCGTTTCTTTCACCACCGACACATCACTGCTTCCATCACACAAAGACTGCTGGTGTCCTTTTATCGTGCCTCCATTGAGAGCATACTAACATACTGCATGTGTGTATGGTACACCAGCTGCACAGTGGCTCAGAGGAAAGCACTCCAGAGGGTCATCAACACTGCCCAAAAGATAGTCGGCTGCCCTCTCCCCACACTGGAAGAACTACACAGTTCTCGCTGTTTGAAAAAGCACAGAACATAATAAAGGACACCCACCATCCCGGTCACTTCCTCTTGAACTATTGCCTTCAGGCAGAAGGTACAGGTCAATAAATGCAAGGACAAACAGACTCAAACACAGTTTTTATCCAACCGCATAATAACAACCCTCAATACTGCAAAAATAATAATAATAAATAATATATAAATAATAATAATAAATAATAATATGCAATACTCTGTTTTTAGGCAATGATTTGGTGTGTATGACTGTGTGTGTATGTCTGTTATGTATGCTGCTAATGTTCAGTGGTGGAATGTAACAAAGTATTTGTACTTCGTTACTGTACTTAAGTATTTTTTACGTATTTGTACTGTACTTAAGTAAAAATAATAATGCATACTTTGTATTTTACTCCATTACATTTTGCAGCAGTTATCTGTACTTTCTACTCCACAACATTTCTACAATTTATGCCGTTACTCGTTACATGTTATGACCATAATTTCCTCAAAATCTTGCATGAAAAAAAAAATAGACTGATTGCAATGAGGCGTTGTTTGCCATTGCCAACCAATCAGGTGGCTCTGTTACCTCCAATGATGGCAGAGCGCGCATTTGGTAGCAGCACCAGCTAGTGGACTGGCCTGATTCCGGCGAGAAGAAACGACATGTGACATCAACCCAGAGCCAGCGTCGGCTGAGCGTGAGCCTGAGCCTGAGCCCTCCAGCTCAGAATCAGACAGCCATCTTTAGCCGTATTTAAGCAGGTGACATAGGCAGAGGCATAAATCCGTATATCTACATTCTTTGCTGCGCCCGCATTCAAAATTTGCGGGCGCAGTATGTTAAAGTGCGGCTTTGGACTTTGGATCGGCCTGAGATCCGAGGGTCGCGGGTTCGATCCCTCGACCAAGCGCAAAAAACGGATATGGTGGTGGTGAAGGAGACGCGCCTCCCCTGCCTCTGCGACCATGGCTGTGGTGCCCCTGAGCAAGGCACCGATTCACCCCAGCTCCCCGAGCGTCTCACTAGGCAGCCCCCTGCCCCAGCGTCTCTAGTGCACGTTGCTCATGTTCATAATGCTTGTGTGTGTGTTTCGTTCACTTGGTGTGGGTAAAATTCAGAGAATAATTTCCCCAGGAGGGATCAATAAAGTCATTAAAAAAAAAAGAATACAAAATGTCCCCGGCACTGAGACAACCCATTTGCATGAGTACTTTTACTTTAAAAATACTTTAAAGTAAATTTAAAAGTAAGTACTTAGTACTTTTACTTAAGTAAGATTCTTGATGCAGTACTTCCACTTTCACTTGAGTATATTTTTTGCGGGATATTTGTACTTTTACTTAAGTACTAAGCTTCAGTACTTCCTCCACCACTGCTAATGTTACTATATGTTCTATATGTTTTATTTATTTATTCTTTTTAATATTTTTCTTAATGCACTGACTGGAGAGCACTTTAAATTTCGTTGTACCTGTGACAATGACAATAAAGATCTATTCTATTCTATTCTATTCTACTCACCTTCTTAAGAGCACTGTCTCATGTCTCTTTTCTGCTGATGTCAAAGCAGTTGAGGACTGTATCAGTGTCAGTGTAGGACAGAGGACACAAGTTGTCATAGTTCCTTCAGTTAACCCTTGTGTGGTGTTCATATTTTTGTTACTCAGCCAGTGTTTGTGGGTCTGGTGGACCCGCTGCATTTTTGGGTTTTTAATTCAACACAATCAAACAATTTCATGTTAAAATACTCAACAGATGTTTACTTCATCTCAATTACAAACAATATAAGGTTTGTCACATTCTGCAGTGAACACAGACTGTTCATGTATCTCATTTTCTTCTTTTACTTGAAAAGTCACTTTGGGAGGTGTAGGGGTGTAATGGGGGAACACAATGCTCCAATGCCCCCACTTGGTGACAGGTTCTCTCAAAGTGACTTTATAACCTCTTCAACCACAATGTTTGGATTCACAGACGAATTCAACTGCTTCTCAGTCTTTAGTGTTGACTGAACAGGAGTCTTCTGCCCTCCAGTGGTCACTGTCAGTAACTACAATTCTGCACACAGCACTGACAATGATACTGATGTTCACACTGACATTGTTCCACATTTACTGACTTATTTTAGTTCTAATGTTCATCAGTCTGATAATGACTCTCTGTATGGGAACACACATATTATTACACTGCTATAAATACTGATGTCTGACTGATGGACAAATAATCAGAGAGTTTACTGCCCTCCAGTGGTCACACTGACAAGTGTCCAACAGGACTCGCACTGATTATTAGGATCAATATGTACCAATCAGTATTGATGACATCAGCAGGAAGATGAGGACTGGTCATAGTTTGAATAATGTTCCATGTATTATTCCATCCATGTTTTCACTACAAGCAGATACACTGTAAAATATGTGACAACTAAAAGGATCACTGTAAAACGATAAATAGGAGATGCGCTGTAAAAAAATTCTAACATTGATTATCAGGAAATACGCTGTAAAAGAATTTAATGGAGGCTGTGCACTGTGTAAAATGGCAACAAAGGTGACACAGGATATATCCAATAAAAAATAATGGTCATAGATGAAAACATGAAAAATAGGGTGAAAACCAGGTGTACACTGTAAAAATGACAGATGAAGTTGAAAAACTCTTTTCAATTTTTTCAATTTCAATTTTCAATTTTTATTTTTCAAATAAACTTCACAGCTTCGTCAGCAACATTTTTCTCCTGTAATAATCGTAGCTTCCAAGGACTGGAAGAGGAAGAAGTTTACAAGGAATCATTTAGAAGAGTTTAACAAATAAACTGCTTTAATACATGAATCTGAAAAAGTGTGTGTGAGTGAAAGAGACAGACATGTACAGACTGTTCAACAGTGAGAGAGTTTCTCTAACAGGAGGAGACGCTCTGCTACACTCTACACAGAGACACTGAGGAACCAGACCACCAGAGTCCAAACCCAGGACACAGAGGTTCAGTGAATGTGGTGTTGAAGGTGTAGAGGTGAATCAGTGAGTCAGACGAGACTTTGTAGAAGGACAGAGAGCCAGCAGGACAGTCCACATACACTGCTACTCTGTCAGAGACAGAGGAAGATGATGAAGAGGAGGAGGAGGAGGAGGAGGAGAACAAAGGTGTCACTCTGTTATTGTGCCAAACAAAGTAACCACCATCAGAGCAGAACAGACTCCAGGACTGATCGTTCCATCCAAACAAACAGTTTTCTCTGTCTCCTTTCCTTCTGATTCCTCTGTAACTCACTGATATATAAACTGCTCCTCTCCACTCGACCTCCCAGTAACAGAAACCAGTCAGTCTATTACTACACAGCAGCTGAGGCCACTGGTCAAATCTGTCTGGTTGATCAGGATATGACTGATCCTCCTCCACATGTGTCACCTTCCTGTTGTTGTCAGACAGTTTGAGGTTTCTGTTTACTGTGTTTGTGTTGATGGTGAGTTCACAGAAATCTGATGGAGAGAAGAAGACACAACACAGCTGGAGTTATTGATCTATCACCTGATCATTGATTGACACTTTGAAGATGGTTGAATGTGAGCTTCTTTGTTTTCAGTAATCAAATGAAACCACACTTACACTTCCTCAGACCTGGTCTCAACCATCGGACTCCACCAGGCTCTACCCTGAAAGGAGGAGGGGGTCAGACCAACACGTTCTCTTTCAGCATGCAAACATGGACATTACATGGCTCTCATACACAGATGCTTTGATTATTCTGTTCATTCAGCAAAGACACAAAGGACCTGGAGTCCTTATCTTGGAATTATACGGAGCAGGGAGGTGACATGGAGGAAAGATTTCATCATTTGTCTTCTCCATTTGATATCACTTTTGGTGTCAGACACAACAAAAGATCTCAGAATGACAAGATCAGGATCTCAGAGAGGTTGAGCTGATTATTGATCATGGATATTTTAGAAGACAGACACATGATCAGAGACCTGATTTCATTTCCTCCTTGGTCTGAGACACTGGCAGATGAATGTCTCTGAGCAGTGTAGATGCTCTTATTATTGTTGGGATGTTATTATTAGTGTGTCAGCACTGAACAGGTATCTAAAGTCTTTGGGGTTGTTGTGGTGAAAGCACTCTGAGTACTCAAAGTGGCTCTGTTGTTTCAGGAGCAGTTCAACCAGCTGCAGCTCAAATGTTTCCACTCTGGCTTTGTGCTGATGCAGCATGAAATCCAGTCTGAGAAAGTCCTGCTCAGATCACAGAAAACAGCTGACCACACCTGATTTAATGATTGTCACATGTTTTCTCTTAAATATGACACAGTGAGTCATGATGAGATTCTGAAGTCCGAATTAGAGACTTAGATTAGAGATCTTTGTGTTGTTGTTGAATTCAAAGCACTTCTGAAGAGATCTGTCATCAGCTGTGACACACTAAATGTTTCCAGCACTTCCTCCTCTATCACACAGTGCAGTCTGTGGCTGCAGCAGGCCTCTCCATACCTGAGGGTGTCCAGTCTCCTGCGTGGATCCTTCAGTCCAGCAGACAGCAGGTTCACTCCTGAGTCTCCTGGATGATTGTAGCTCAGGTCCAGCTCTCTCAGATGGGAGGGGTTGGAGCTCAGAGCTGAGGCCAGAGAAGCACAGCCTTCCTCTGTGATCAGACATCCTGACAGCCTGCAGACACACACAGCAACACACAGGAACCCTCTGTCAACACCTGCTGGTCTGTTTTGTTGTTCTTTTTTTTATATTTTTGTTTTTGGTTCTGGTCCATTTTGGTCCAGGTTCAATGTATTTAAGGCAAATTCCTTAAACATCATCTGTAGGATTTAAAAAAATCAACAACTAAGAAAAATTAAGAGAAATTCTGAATAATTGTCTGAGTCTAGAAAGTTCTGCTGAACTTCAGTAAAATTTACTTTGAACAATCCTACACAAGTTTGCTGTTTATCCACTGATGTGAATCAGATATCAGCAAATCATCAGCTAAACAGGTTGATGGATCCTGACCTGAGAGTCTCCAGGGTACAGAGTGGACTCTTCAGTCCAGCAGACAGAAGCTTCACCCCTGAATCCTGCAGGTCATTGTTACTCAGGTCCAGGTCTCTCAGACTAGAGGACTGGGAGCTGAGAACTGATGACAGAGCTTCACAGCTTCTCTCTGAGAGGTTACAGCTGCTCAGTCTGAAGAGGAAACAATGAAGAAAAAGTCAAATAACATTTGTGTTGAAAGGACAATCAAAGGAACAAAACTCTCAGTTGGAGACATGACAGTTAAATATGACACAATCAGTAATAAACAAACATGTACAGTCAAAGTTGTAAGTATTTGGACAGTTAGACATGTTATGTTCTTCAGGCTCTCAGCACGCTCACTTTAAAATATAATAATGGATACTACAGTCAATGTAGTATCCATTAATAAACAGAACATGTACAGTGAAAGCTGTAAGCTTAGCATTAGCATTAGCACAGCTACCTGTCCTCTCCACTGCAGAGCAGCTGATCATTCAGAAGCTGACTGACTAAAATCCTCTTCAGTCTCTGGGTTTATAATGAGAGGAGTAGCTAAAACGTGGCATAACGTAGTGATATTTCATTAGTGAACATCTAGAGTTAGTAATAAACAGACATGTACAGTCTGTTTAACACCTCATCTCTGTGTCACAGATAACACTGCTGTACATGACAGATCTGACACAAGGTTCAGCTTCAACTGCACATTTTGTTTTTTGTACTTAGATTTTATATTTCTATTCAAATGGCACACTTCCTTCTTTACTCTTATTTTAAATTTCTATTTCTGTAAATAATGTCTATATTGTTTATTTTTACCATTAGAGCTTTATATTTGGAGGCCGAGTGCCTGTGTATTGCTGCTGTGATAGTGAAATTTCCCAACTTGGGATGAATAAAGTACTTCTATTCTATTCTATTCTATTCTATTCTATAAAGCTGTAAGTATTTGGACAGTTAGACCTTTTATGTTCTTCTATATATATTTATTATATAATAAATATAATATAGGTATAATATATAATATATAATATAATGGATACTACAGTAAATGACTGCAAAGAATTTTACACTAAATATTAAATCTGATGAGTTTGTTTCCCTTCATGTGTATTTGTCCAGTTACTTTTGAACCACTAAAAGGGCTGAATCTCCCACAGTTCTTTCTATACTGATGTCAACCTGCTAATTAAAGCTGAGACTTGGCTCTTTAGTGTAGTATCCATTATTTTAATTCAGATTCAATGTCCTGAAGCTCAGAGCCAGAAGAACAATAACTGTCCAAATACTTCAGGTCTTGACTGTAACTGTGTTAATATTGGTACCTGATTTGATTCAGTTTGAATCCTCTGATAAAATAGTTTCTTAGTTGTAAGTACAGGGCAGCTGTGTCTCAGCAGGTAGAGAGGTTTGTCCATTAATCACAGCTCTCCTCCTGTCAACATCAAGTGTCCTTAGGCTAAAAACCTCAACCTCAAACCAGCCCTGATGGTCAGATCAGCACCTTGTATGGTAGCTGGCTGCCATCAGTGTGTGTGAATGGGTGAATGAGAGACAACATGTAAAGAGCTTTGGGTTCTATATAAACCATAGACTGTATAAGACATGGACGTAGCACCTGTGACGTCATCCATTGGTTTCGGGAGTCAGTTTTGTGACCAAACTATGGGCATTTGAGCTGCGCCATCTTGGATTTTAGTGGGAGTGTACTTTCCATATTTGGCGAAGAGGCAGTTACTCTGGGGGTCAGCCGGGGTCAGCCGGCCAAGAACCCGGCCACTTAGCTCGGAGCAGCCGAGCTAGCCTAAGGCTAATCAGCTAGGCTAAATAGCTAAGCGGCACCTACACGCAGCTACATCCACCCTCGGGGACTGTCGTGTGACAGTCCCCGAGTCCCACCCGACTAGTTCGGCCCGTATGACTGCAACACAGAGCATACAACAGAGATTATAATGTTGCTGCTGTGTTTTAAACATGACTGTTTCAGATAGAGAGGTTTTAGGTGGAGCTGTAGAGTTTGGTGGAATTGTGGGGGGAAATTTATTTCTAGCCTGTTATTTAACTGTGAAACAATCATTATTATTTCATATTGATAAATTAAAAAGTTAAAACATCATCATTATTATTATTATTATTATTATTATTATTATTATTGTTGTTGTCATTATTATTAATGATAACAATAAAAAATAATGATAATAATATATTAAAATATTTAATATTTACGGTTTTCACCGCTGCCTCCACCCACTATCCACTTAAAGTTACAGCAGCACACAAACAACAGCAGCCGCTTACTGACAGAGCTGCTCTGTCCATGCAATATCAGACTTTTAAACAGAAAAATGAGACGAAATTGTAGCCTAGTATCCCGCAATAAATGGACTCGAGAGCACGGAACACACCGCAACAGCGTTCCTAACATTAGCTGCTCCAGTCCTCTATCTGTATTAGCAGCGACCATAAATCGGCAATTAAGTCACAAGCCAGCGGCAAAATATGCCGGTACATGCTAATTAGTGCAAACATACAGGTAAAATAGTGAGAAATTTACTTACTGAAAAACTGCAACACAGACTCCTTAGGCGGTCGGTTAGTACAGTCCACACTACAACAAGCCATACTGTCACAAAAACCTATCGAAACATTGGCAAACACGGACACTGCAGCCCCTGTCAACCGCTGGAGGTAGGCGGAGGCCTCTGGATGTAGCTGTCTAGCCCAGCCGATGTTTTAGCAAAGAGCTAACTGCCAGTGCCTGTCTATGGGCTGTCACTCAACGTAACCACGCCCTAATTTATTAAGCCTAAATAATAACACTAAAGCGGTTGTGGTACAAAAAAATTCACCCCCCTCACAGTGTTCACGGAGGTGGAAACTATCAATAGGGACCAAAAACAAAAAATGTACCAGGCTGTAAATATGTTTTTTTAGGCTGTAAAGTTGGCTATTTTAACATGGGGGTCAATGGAGAATTGCTCACTTCTGGAGCCAGCCCCAGTGGCAGCCGAGGAACTGCAGCTTTTTGAGCGGAAGTGATCCTCACTGCTGAAACCTACAACTCCCCCTTGATATAAACGCAGCCATTTACCAATTTTTAGGTTTAGTCTGAAAATTGAGTCATGATTTTTGAGTCTGAGGATTTTGAAGCTCAAGTTGTCTCCATCACTGTTGTGTTCAGTTGCCATGGTTACAGCTGATTACTTGATGATTCACACACTGGCCATGTGACTTTGCACTGCAGTTAAAAACAGACTGACTCTACTCAGTAAATCCACTTCCCTTTAGAAACTCTGAACCGCTCACCTAGCATTAGCATTAGCATTAGCACAGCTGCCTGTCCTCTCCACTGCAGCTGATCATTCAGAAGCTGACTGACTAAAATCCTCTTCAGTCTCTGGGTTTATCTTGAGAGGAGAACCTAAAACGTGGGATAACGTAGTGATATTTTGTTAGTGAACATCTAGAGGAAGATCTAGATGTTTGACTGTCCATATTGATCCTCAACTTACTCCTTTAGTGAGAACTTAAATTATTAGTATTAACTTATTATTAATTAGCCGTTTGACCTTTGACCTCCAAACTTTCAGATCTGCTTGTTTGACAGAGAGACCTCAAAGCTTTCTTGAGATATTGTGCGAAGATTAATCCGGGGACGGGTGGATGGATGGAAAACCGAAAGGATAATGCCTCCAGCCTTGGCTACCGCCAACACATAGACTTAAAAAGCATTCAAGAGCTTGTGTTTCTCAGCCAGAGTTCATAAATGTGAAGCTGGATAAAAACAAAATAGACAGAAAAACTAAAAGATTTTACAAACTATGAAAATCGTTAGGTATGAGCCTCTCTAAAGTCAGCATTGATGGACTCAAGAAATATCTGCAGTCATTTCAAACAAACTGGAACTTGATCTGACCTGAGAGTCTCCAGGGTACAGTGTGGACTCTTCAGTCCAGCAGACAGCAGCTTCACCCATGAATCCTGCAGGTCATTGTTACTAAGATCCAGGTCTCTGAGAATGGAGGACTGGGAGCTGAGAACTGAGGACAGAGCTTCACAGCTTCTCTCTGAGAGGTTACAGCTGCTAAGTCTGAAAAGGAAACAATGAAGAAAAAGTCAAATAACATTTGTGTTGAAAGGAAAATCAAAGGAGCAAAACTCTCAGTTTGCTCATTTCTCAACAAGTTGGAGACATGACAGTTGAATATGACACAATCAGTAATAAACAGACATGTACAGTCAAAGCTGTAAGTATTTGAACAGTTAGACATGTTATGTTTTTCAGGCTCTCATCACATTCACTTTAAAATATAATAATGGACAGTCAATGACTGCAAAGAATTTTACACTAAATATTAAATCTGATGAGTTTGTTTCCCTTCATGTGTATTTGTCCAGTTACTTTTGAACCACTAAAAGGGCTGAATCTCCCACACAGTTCTTTCTATACTGGTGTCAACCTGCTCAAATTAAAGCTGAGACTTGGCTCTTGAATGTAGGATCCATTATTTTAATTCAGATTCAATGTCCTGAAGCTCAGAGCCTGAGGTTACTGTTCAGTAAATGTCCAAATACTTCAGGTCTTGACTGTAACTGTGTTAATGTTGGTACCTGATTTGATTTAGTTTGAATCCTCTTACAAAATAGTTTATTAGTTGTAAGTACAGGGCAGCTGTGTCTCAGCAGGTAGAGAAGTTTGTCCATTAATCACAGCTCTCCTCCTGTCAACATCAAGTGTCCTTAGGCTAAAAAACCTAAACCTCAAACCAGCTGTGATGGCCAGATCAGCACCTTGTATGGTAGCTGACTGCCATAACTGTGTGTGAATGGGTGAATGAGAGGCAGCATGTAAAGAGCTGTGGTAAAAGTTCTATATAAACGCAGCCATTTACCAGTTTTTAGGTTTAGTCTGTGAAATCTGAGTCATGATTTTTGAGTCTGAGGATTTTGAAGCTCAAGTTGTCTCCATCACTGTTGTGTTCAGTTACCATGGTTACGACTGTTTACTTGTTGACTCACACAATCACCCATGTGACTTTGCTCTGCAGTTAAAAAACAGAATTGAGTCTCGTCCTTAAATCCATTTTTCATTAGAAACTCTGAACCGCTCACCTAGCATTAGCATTAGCATTAGCACAGCTACCTGTCCTCTCCACTGCAGAGCAGCTGATCATTCAGAAGCTGACTGACTAAAATCCTCTTCAGCCTCTGGGTTTATCTTGAGAGGAGAAGCTAAAACATGGGATAACGTAGTGATATTTCATTAGTGAACATCTAGAGGAAGATCTAGATGTTTGACTGTCCACATTAATCCTCATCTTACTCCTTTAGTGAGAACTTAAATTATTAGTATTAACTTATTATTAATTAGCCCTTTGACCTCCAAACTTTAAGGTCTGCTTCAAGTCACAGTGAACATTTGTGCAAAGTTTGACAGAGAGACCTCAAAGCGTTCTTGAGATATTGTGCGAAGAATAATCCGAAACGGATGGATGGACGGAAAACCGAAAGGATAATGCCTCTAGCCTTGGCTACCGCCAACGCATAGGCGTAAAAAGCATTCAAGGGCTTGTGTATCTCAGCCAGCGTTCATAAATGTAAAGCTGGATAAAAACAAAATAGACAGAAAAACTAAAAGATTTTACAAACTATGAAAATCGTTAGGTATGAGCCTCTCTAAAGTCAGCATTGATGGACTCAAGAAATATCTGCTGTCATTTCAAACAAACTGGAACTTGATCTGACCTGAGAGTCTCCAGGGTACAGCGTGGACTCTTCAGTCCAGCGGACAACAGCTTCACCCCTGAATGCTGCAGGTCATTGCTACGAAGGTCCAGGTCTCTGAGACTAGAGGACTGGGAGCTGAGAACTGAGGACAGAGCTTCACAGCTTCTCTCTGAGAGGTTACAGCTGCTCAGTCTGAAGAGGAAACAATGAAGAAAAAGTCAAATAACAATTGTGTTGAAAGGAAAATCAAAGGAGCAAAACTCTCAGTTTGCTCATTTCTCAACAAGTTGGAGACATGACGGTTAAAAATGACACAATCAGTAATAAACAGACATGTACAGTCAAGGTACAAAGTATTTGGACAGTTACACATATTTTGTTCTTCAGGCTCTCAGCACATTCACTTTAAAATACAATAATGGATACTACATTCAATGACTGCAACGGATTTTACACTAAATGTTAAATCTGATGAGTTTGTTTCCTTCATGTATATTTGTCCAGTTACTTTTGAACCACTAAAGGGCTGAATCTCCCACACAGTTCTTTCTATACTGATGTCAACCTGCTCAAATTAAAGCTGAGACTTGGCTCTTTAATGTAGGATCCATTATTTTAATTCAGATTCAATGTCCTGAAGCTCAGAGCCTGAAGAACAATAACTGTCCAAATACTTCAGGTCTTGACTGTAACTGTGTTAATGTTGGTACCTGATTTGATTTAGTTTGAATCCTCTTATAAAATAGTTTATTAGTTGTAAGTACAGGGCAGCTGTGTCTCAGCAGGAAGAGATGTTTGTCCATTAATCACAGCTCTCCTCCTGTCAACATTAAATGTCCTTAGGCTAAAAACCTCAACCTCAACCTGGGTAAAAGTTCTATATAAACGCAGCCATTTAGTAGTTTCTAGGTTTAATCTGTGAAAATTGAGTCATGATTTTTAAGTCTGAAGATTTTTAAGCTCAAGTTGTCTCCATCACTGTTGTGTTCAGTTGCCATGGTTACAGCAGAGTCAATGTGATGAAGCTCAGAGTTCAGAGATGATGATAAGGAATTAAAGAAGAGAGGAATTTATTTTCCCTCCTGCTGAATAAAATAGCAAAGTCTTTATATAATGATGAATAAATCCAACTATCTATACACTCACAGAGCTTTGTTAGAGGCTTTGACAACTGGCAGCAGCTTCAGAAGAGCCTCCTCTGAAGCAGAGTATTTCTTCAGGTCAAACACGTCCAGATCTTTTTCTGATGACAGTAAGATGAAGACCAGAGCTGACCATTGAGCAGGAGACAGTTCATCTGTGGAGAGACGCCATGAACTCAGGGACTGTTGGATCTGCTCCACTAGAGAACGATCATTCAGTTCATTCAGACAGTGGAACAGGTTGATGCTTTGCTCTGCAGAGGAGTCTCTTCAATCTTCTTCTTGATGTACTGAACTGTTTCCTGATTGGTCTGTGAGCCACTTCCTGTCTGTGTCACCAGACCTCGTAGGAGAGTCTGATTAGTCTGCAGTGAAAGACCCAGGAGGAATCGGAGGAATAAGTCCAGGTGTCCATTTGGACTCTGTAAGGCCTCATCCACAGCCCTCTGATAGAACTGTGTTGGATCAGCTTTGTCTCTGAACAGTTTAGAACACAGGAAGGTTGATTGTTCTTCTGACAGCAGATTGACTCCAGAGTTGATGAAGGTCAGATGGACATGAAGAGCAGCCAGAAACTCCTGAAGACTCAGATGGACGAAGCAGAACACCTTGTCCTGGTACAGTCCTCTTTCCTCTTTAAAGACCTGTGTGAACACTCCTGAGTACACTGAGGCTGCTCTGATATCGATGCCACACTCTGTCAGGTCTGATTCATAGAAGATCAGGTTTCCTTTCTGCAGCTGCTCAAAAGCCAGTTTTCCCAGAGACTCAATCATCTTCCAGGTCTCTGGACTCCAGTGTGGATCTGTCTCAGCTCCTCCATCATACTTAACATACTTCAGTTTGGACTGAACCACCAGGAAGTGGATGTACATCTCCGTCAGGGTCTTGGGCAGCCTTCCTCCCTCTCTGGTTTCCAACACATCCTCCAGAACTGTAGCAGTGATCCAGCAGAAGACCGGGATGTGGCACATAATGTGGAGGCTTCGTGAAGTCTTGATGTGGGAAATGATCCTTCTGGCCTGCTCTTCCTCTCTGAACCTCTTCCTGAAGTACTCCTCCTTCTGTGGGTCAGTGAACCCTCTGACCTCTGTCACCATGTCAACACACTCAGGAGGGATCTGATTGGCTGCTGCAGGTCGTGTGGTTATCCAGAGGCGAGCAGAGGGAAGCAGTTTCCCCTGATGAGGTTTGTCAGCAGCACATCCACTGAGGTGGACTCTGTAACATCAGTCAGGATCTCAGTGTTGTGGAAGTCCAGAGGAAGTCGACACTCATCCAGACCGTCAAAGATGAACAGAACCTGGACCTCTTCAAACCTGCAGAGTCCTGCTTCTTTGGTCTCAGTAAAGAAGTGATGAACAAGTTCCACCAAGGTGAACTTTTTCTCTTTCAGCACATTCAGCTCTCTGAACGTGAATGGAAATGTGTAGTGTATGTCCTGGTTGGCTTTGTCTTCAGCCCAGTCCAGAGTCAACTTCTGTGTTAAGACTGTTTTTCCAATTCCAGCCACTCCCTTTGTCATCACTGTTCTGATTGGTCCATGTCTTCCAGGTGAGGCTTTAAAGATGTCTTCTTGTCTGATGCTTGTTTCTGGTCTGGCTGGTTTCCTGGATGCTGTTTCAATCTGTCTGACCTCATGTTCATCATTGACCTCTCCAGTCCCTCCCTCTGTGATGTAGAGCTCTGTGTAGATCTGATTCAGAAGGGTTGGGTTTCCTGCTTTAGAGATCCCCTCAAACACACACTGGAACTTCTTCTTCAGAGTAGATTTAAGTTTACGTTGACAAACTGGAGCATCATGTCCTGAATGAACAAACAAGAAACAACATCAATGACTGATTCATAAAGAAAACATGACATGTTCATCCCCTAAAGAACACACATGAACATATGTCCCTCCATGTCTTGAGACGTTAATAAATGTCCCATTTGTCTATCATGTTGAATCTTTAGAGAAATCCTCTTACTGCTGTGCAGACGGTCAGCCAGCTCCTCCTGCTTCATTCTCCTCAGGAAGTTCACTGTGATCTTCACAAAAGCCTCTCTGCTGCTCCTCCTGTGTTCTTCATCCTCACCGTCCAACACCTCCTCATCCTCCCTCTGACTCTCTGAGCATTGTGGGTAATCTGGACTCACAATTTTCTGGATCTTCTTCAGCTCCTTCTTCACAAAAGTCACAATGTTCTCCTCCAGCAGCTGGAACAGAAAACTATATGAATGACACAATCATAGTAAAACCATGGAGCCAAACAGATCCATGTTGGACACACTAACAATCCACTGCTCTAAAAAGTGCAGCATGGACATTATTGTCAACACAACTGATGTCAAAGTAGTTGTTGTCCATGTACAGACCATAAATATGGAGTCCAGGTGTGTTTGATGCTGCTGGGCAGACTGAGCACTGGGAACCTCTGAGCTCTCCTGGTCCACTCTGTGGAGGAATCATGAAGAATTAGCTCACATTATGTTTGCAGCATCTGTGAGCGTTTTATGCTTTGTACACAAACAACAGCTGCTTTTATGTTCTGTGGTGACTGTCCTGATTAAAGCAAACACTACTGTGCTGTGACATTCTCAATGAGAGGAAACAAGCAATCAGTTCTGTACCTCATGACCTAGAGTCATCACAACAAGTCCACCTTTTAAATGATGAGTTTTAAGGACTCACACTAAGTTTGACAGAAGTCTCACCTCTGCTACAGGACACTAACACAAACACTGGAACTGGATAGGTGCTGAGTTACAGGGAGTTTTAGTTCTGATCTGAATGACACATATAAGAACATAAGAAGTGCTTTTCTTGAAAAGAGAAACATCAACTTTGCCACTAAAGCCTGTGTTTCAGCCTGATCATGTTCATATACTGTGTCATTCATGAAGCCTGGAGACAAAACACAATCACTTCATCTTTCATAGAAGACCAGTTATACAGGACAGCTGTCTGATACATTTTAAACTCAGCTGCAGCTCACTTCTTTGCAGCAGAGGGAGGCTGTCCTTTGAAATCAATGAGGCGATCAATTGAATTGTCACTCTTCATGGACACACAGCTGGGCTCAGGTCCATGTTCAGGTCCAGGTCCAGCAGAGTCTGGTGTGTGCTGCTGCTCTGGCCTTCAACACAACACACACAGAGCTTTGAGTGTGAATAATGATGGTGCATTGATGTGAGTGCTGAGCTCTGACATGGAGAAGAGTCATGGACAGTTAGAGATCCTCATCTCACCTCTGAGCTCTGGTCTGGATCTCATGGTCCCCACACAGACTGCTTTTAGGGGGAGGGGCTCCCTCCTCTCTGTCCTCACACTGATTCATGATGCTGAATTCACATCCACATCAGCTCACACACACTTTCTACCTTCATGTGGAGAGAAAACACAAATCATTCACCTACACATCAACTGAAATCATCCTCTCCATCATTTGTCCTGCAGAAATATCAGCTGTTCCTCCACTGATTGACTCTTTCATATCAGTGTCAGTTGAATACAGTCAGACAGCAGTGTGAGGCAGAGGAAGCTGCCATCAGCTGCTGTACTTCCACTGTCAGTCCACTAGATGGGGTCATGAAGCTGCAGTGAAGTGCAGAGCAGCACACACAGGATCCAGGGACGAGCATTTCCATTCACTGACACACAGACAGACTGAGATCCACTGGTTTTATCTGACACATTCTAAAAATCCTGATTTCTAATTTCACTTGAGTAAAAGTACACGAGTGTAATCAGTAAAATATACTTCAACTGTCAAAAGTCAAAGTGCTGATCATGCAGAACAGACTCATTGGGTTTTATTTCAAATCTTAATCTGAAAAGTAACTGTAGCTGAGAAATAAATGTAGTAAAACAGTGAAATATTTCCCTCTGAAAAGTTGTGAAGTAAAAGTATAAAGAAGCAGAAAATGGAAACACTGGAGTTTCAGTGCAGCACTGCAATAAAAGTACTGAGTTACTTTCAGTACAAAAGCAAACAAGTTGTACATGCTTTTCAAAATAAAAGACTGTCAATTTCAATAAAGCCTTTACAATAATATTAATTGTAAATTTCCCCACGGGGATTAATAAAGTATCTCCATCTATCTATCTAAAACTTTTTTTAAAGGAAATCTCTTTCATTTAATCATTGATCACTTTTAAGTACAATTTTACATAAAGAACCTAGTTCCCGTTGGAGGAGGTACTATGAAGCAGGATTTGGGTTTGGCACGGGAACTTCAGGTTTAACAACAACTCCACGACAACCCCACAAAAACACTAATGTCAGAAAACTGGTAAAACTGTTTTTATCTGCTTGGATCAAAAAGTGTAACAAAGCTTTTATTCAGTGAACATTCTGTTTCTCCAAGAGACTAAAACCTTAACTTCAGATGTTTTATATGAATCATCATCTCCATCATTTCTTCTGTAGAAATATCAGCTGCTCCTCCTGCTCTGAGAAGGAGGCCCATGAGTCCATGTCTGTTACAGATCATATCCTGTAATTTCACCATGGTTCAATATCATCTGTAACATTCATCAGGGTTTTAACATTTTCACTGATCTGCCTTTTAGACTCCTCACAGTTTCTGTTCCTGCTCTCTCTCTCTCTCTCTCTCTCTCTCACACACACACACACAAACATATACACACTCTCATATGACACCTTTGGTCGTTCCTCATTTCATTTTGTTGCCCCTAGCGACTGGAATGAGTTAGAAAAAACACTAAAGCTCTGTACCTTCATCTCTTTATCTATCTTCAGTAACTCATTACAATCTTCTAATTTGCTCGTGGGATCTCCTTATATGTATGTGTGAGAGTGGACTCTGTAATTGTTTACGTGAATGTTCAGTATCGCCATTATTGTTTATTGTTTATTGTTTATTGTGGCCTGGTCATCTTTGGAAATGAGAACTGGTTCCCAACCGACTTAATTGGTTAAATAAAGGTTAAATAAATAAATAAATAAACATGAATGTCAGGAACAGACGGCCATCTTTACTCATCTAAAGTTTCCACGCTGATATTTCAGTTTGAGACAACAACTGTTTCAAACTTCCTCCTGATTTAAACAAACTCCATCCAACTGTAAAACACTTGTAAAAAACCAGTTTCTGCAGCTAAAATAACTGGAAGAACTAGTGACGTCACTGTCGTCATTTTTCCACAACTAGAGAAAACCATGTCCCTTAATGAAGACAAATCAAACCAATCAAGAGCTCCACTTACTCAGTTTTTCCCATGAATTTCATCCCTCTGCAGCTCTCTCCTGTCAGTGTAGGAAAGGCTCTTAGTTCTTCAGTTCAAGGTTCTTTTTCCTCTGCTTCTTGTGTCAGCGTGTGTGTGTGTGTGTGTGCACTTTTACTGACACACAAAAAAAACCTGAAAAGAAACCCCACGATAAGTCAAACATCAGAAATCCCAGGTAACAACAGGGACTGTTGTGAGTAAAGCAAGTTAAAACTGTTGACATTTACCTTCAGATGGAGAAAATCATGTGTGCCACAAAGTTTGGTCTAAATGAAAGTAAACTCCAAGGCTTTTGCCAGAGAGAGGGGTGTGTGTGTGTGTGTGTGTGTGTGTGTGTGTTATCTCTTCATTATCCAAATATGCAGTGTGACTGGTTGGACTGAGTCTCAGTCAGACTGAAGTTCACATGCTGAAGTGTTATTAAGACATGAAACCTCCTCATGACTCCCAGTGTGAACACACACACACTCTGCTGCTGTTTGATGTTTTCATTATTATTGATTATTGATCAGTTGAATCAGCTGAGCTCCAATGGAACTAAATTCTCCATTTCAACAGTGATGTCTTCAACACAAACATTCAGGCTTCACATTAATGTGGATGGAACTGGACTGTTCACAGAGAAACTACCATGATCACTGCCCTCCAGTGGTCACTGTCAGTAACTACAACTCTGAACACACCACACTGACTCTTTTCCTTGTTCCTGTCAGTACTCATGCTGCAACATTTACAATCAGCTGGAGAGTCTTTAGATAATAATAGAATTGCAATGGAGTAGCATGGGGCAGTTTTTCTGCATCATTTTGAGACAGGATGTTTCTGATTGTTTTCATATTAAGGAGGTGAAAAAGGCAGAACTGAAGATTCTTTGATGATGGAGTTAAAGGAAAAGTCTGGATCAAAAATAACTCGGTTACAAATGACCTTTTAAGTACATCAGCCAAAGAACTTTACTCTTTACTTGTCATATCTTAATGTTGCATTTGACATTCATCATTTTCACTCACTCATTTTTTAATTTGCTAAACTTAAAACTACTGTTGTTGACTTTACTAAGGTTTACAAGTTTAGACAAGAGCTCTGCCAATTTAGATCTTCTTCTTCACCTAATTATGATATTCATATGAGGCTAACAATGAAATTCTTCCTTCAGTGCCATGTGTTTCTACCTTCAACAAACACAGATACTCTTATTGAATAAACACACAATTATTGCTTCAGTGAGAAAAGAATTTGCTTTTATAAAACAGGGAAATTCATGTTGCTGTCAAACTATTTAAAGAGTGACCAATAAATAAATGTTTAAAATTAGCAGCATATTTATTGTTAACATGGCTGTGAACACAAAGGTTAACAGGTGAAGTAGACATTGAAGTCTTATTATTTGAACAGATGTTAAATCCTACAAGGTCTCAACCACTTCACAACATTAAGTCAAATTAAAATCCAAAGCTGCTTCTGAACTAAATACTGATGATGCCAGATATCTTTCTGCCTTTAAGAAGCTAAGAGGACACACAAAGTCCCACAGTTAATTCTCCACACTGATTATCCTGTTCACTGTTATGGGAGGATCAACCTTATACCAACACACCAGAGATTTTACATAAAAACAGCTGACAACTTGTTTAAGGATTAAAGTTTGTTTTGTGCAGCTAATAATATTCTTAGTTTAAGGCTCTGAATGTTTTGTCACAGTGCTCAGCTGTATCTCTGTTAAACCTCTTTGTGAAGCTTCTCATGACTGTGGTCAAACCCACAACACAGCCAGCATCACCCTCATCATCACAACAACAGACCTGTCTACATCTGTGTCAGAGTCTAATTAAAGTTGAATTCAGTGCAGAGTACTACAGAACAATTCAAGTGCTCAACATTGAACATTATTCACAACCTCACTGACAAGAAAAACTCTATATACTGAAACACTGACATTAATACAATTGACAGTTTTATTGCTTCATGATGCATCTGCTTCATTGATCTGATGTATTTCCCTGTGAGTCACATTGTACTATAATCTGTGCAGATGTTCCAACTAACATTCAGTATCTTCATCCACAGAAACATCCTCCACTGGCTCACAGAAGACACAGAGACAAAAGGTGAAGCTCCCATTTACGTGGACACTGAGACACTGATTCACTTCTTCTCCTCAGAGCTGCTGAACTGTACATGGTGTTTAAATCAACTGTCAAACAGCTTTATACAGCAGACAAATCAGAGCCATAGAGGAGCCGTCTGTAGCAGTGAAGTGACCCTTCAATATCAGTTTGGTAAATCATCAGACACGTGAAAAAAAAGGTGGTGAAATGCTTCAAGGTAACTCAGCCTTCCCACAAAATTGGTTTCACATTGCAGAGAGATTCTTATTAAACCAATGTTTAGAAAAATCAACACATAATATTGACACCAGCAGCCCTTTGATAAACAGCTATTATGTCCAATGGAGCCTCCATATTCAATCTGTTCTTCACCAGAAAGAAGATAATTCTGATCATGGTATAATTCCTCATCATTCTTTCATCATCTTTTGTCCCAGCAACATAGGTGCAAAGTAGATGTCATTCATTTATCATTCTGCTCTCAGGTGTATAACCACAGATGGTTATTATACAAACAATCAGTTGGCCTCATTCATTGATCCTCTCTGAGGGAGCTACTGCTTTGTTTTTCCTCCACACACCCTCCACAGTGTATTCCTCTCAAAGCAGGAAATGTAAACTGTGTAACTAAGAAGCAGCTGTGAGCGAGGTTACCAGTCCACTGTACATGATGATAATAAAAAAAAGAAATAACTACTGAATGAACTTATTTCTTCAATATGACAGATGATGCTTGAAAAATATACAGTTGTAAGAAGCAAAGGAAACAAGAGAAGCTTTTACAAAAACAAGGTTCATGCAGCATTTTCACTTTGCACTCATCAAACACACATTCACAGATGACTACATGAATACATGACTTTATGTGTGTACAGGTCTAGTGAGGTTTTTTTGTGTTCTTTGACAGAGGCACAGGTACTGACATAGGTCTGAGATGCTAAGAGAGAGAGAGGTTAGGGCGAGGGAATGCATTATGCCAGAGAGTGTCTTTGTTTGTGTGTTTGTCCTTTGATGCCTTTGATGTATCAACATTCTACAGCCTGATGTCACAGGCTGCAGTAAGTGGACACACAGCCAGAGACAAGTTCAGAAGTCAAACAGGAGCAGAAACAGTTGGACTGGACAGGACTTGCTCATGATTTAGGAAGAAAGAAGCACTCAGATATTTCTGCACAATTATTGACAAGGAAGGGAGGAGCTAGTGCACAAGGACAAGAGGAAACTACAGGAAAGTCCAGATCAGCTCCAAGGTTTTCAGTAAGTCAATACATGTTAGTAGTTCATGTCAGTGTTTAGTTCATTTAGTCAAATGTTTTGAAAAGTGTCCCACGTGGGTCTTTGCTTTCTTTCCCAAGAGACAGCTTGACTAGTGGCTTTGTGGACAGACTGTAAAAGCTGACATATACAACTGCAGCTCATACTTACCTGGCTGTGTTGCTATGCTGACCCCTGCGAATTTGAATGTGAATGTGAATGTGGCCTGTTAAAAGCTCCAGCTTCAGTAAATAGATTTTTAACCTCCAACACTTTGCTCTGAAGAGTCAGTGACAGGCAGCTGAGTGGAACCAAGCAGAGAGGAGAAGTCAGTCATTGTGACGTTCGCCTCCACACTTCACACACTCCTCACACAACCACAAAGCAGGTGGAGAATGTGTAACAGTGTGTGTATATGTGTCCTTTCACAGACACAATTATTATCAATGTTATATTTGGAGGAACAAAGTGGTGACGAGTGATCTCACAGACACAGAGAGCAGCAGTGTGGACAGTCTGTAGGAGGGTGTGCATGTGTTTGCCTGAGAAACAACAAGAGAATTTTGGTGTTTGAGTGTGTTTCTGACTTTAGGAGCATGTAGAAAGTTTGTGTTTTATCTTTGATGTGTTCGTCTTTGCTAAATGACCCATTTGCTTCTATAGTCTCTGTATGTGGATGATACTGTCATGAAAAGTAAAGCTGAAGGTGAAATGAAGGAGATGCAGAGAGACAGTACAGGAAGGAGTGAGTCTACATAGAGACAGATGAAAGGAGGGGAGAGAGGTGGAGGAAGGAGAAGCTTGAAGTGGTGCGTTTTCAACAGTTTTCCCTCATACTTTATATTTTTAAATGCACATCAAAACATTTGAGATTTTTAAATCAGCTCATGAGTCATTTTAAAATTCATTCCTGATGTCAGGAGTACTAGCTTTTTCTGGGGCTTTTATTTTCCATGGTCCAGAATAAACTTTAAAGATTAAGCTAAGATGCATGAATGAAAGTTCACTCCATCTCTGTGTTTCTCTGTTAGTGTTGATTAAATCAGTACAGCAGGTGTCTCTGCCTGTTTCTAGTTCTGCTTCCTTCATTGGAGCAGAGCTGTTTTCATCCTTCATGTCTCCACCTGTCTGATCCTATTAGATCACAACACGTCTGCTGAGCTGATCAACTCTGTAGCCCAGCAGATGGTGAGCTGAGAAAATGAACATTTAATCAGCTGATAATAGAAATGAGATTGGTTTTTACTTCTGTCAAGGGAATTTATAGAATCTGTTTTGTTTGTGATCAAACTGAGATTTTATTTATTTTAAAATTCCAGTAACTGTAAACAGCTTCTGAACAAATGAAGCTTATACTTTTCCTGTAGTCCTCAGTTTAAATGAAGGACACATCCTCACCTGATATGAAGTCAAGGTTTGTTCTATGGGACAGCCAGAGGGATGGTGTATATCCCGTCAGTGTCCAGTAGCTGATCCACAGCTGGACAGCTGTCCTCCTCCCAGCCTGTCTTCTGTCAGAGGGCTGGAGCTGCTCTCTTGTGTCCTGTCAGAGTTTGGACCTCAGTCTCTTCTCCACCAGTCTCCCCAGACAGAGCAGCCACACACAGACTGTCCTCCGTCCATGTCTCCTTTAGTCTTCTCACTGTCATTGTCCTGCTGTCTGCTGTGACAGAGTAACAGAGCTTTAAATAAGATCTGTGATATTTTACTGAAACCATTCTGAACCTTCACTGATTTATTACTTTTATTTCATGCATCCAGGTAAAGAGATATGTTTTCTTCATCTTGAGTCAAATCATGAATGATTTATTTTCATCTGGTTTACTTTACTTTTCAAAAACTGTGTGAGCATCTGGAACATGAAGATGAGGCTAGTTGCTTTAATCTCTGCCTTTCTTGATAAGAATCATTTCTTTGGCACTGACAGGCGTCTGTTGATGTTGCAGCTTCAGTAATTATTCATCTTTTTCTCACCCTCCTCCGTTTCCTCCTCTCATCAGTTTTTCTTCTACCACCTGCTTCTTCTTTGCTCTTCTAACTGAACAGTGACAGACGTTATTCTCTCAGGTGTGAACCAGTGTGCAGCTGCTTGTGCAGTGAATAATGTAGTGATGAGTCTGATTATGCAGCAGGTAGTCGTTCATTCATCAGCCCAAAGGTTAAATTAGCTGAAACCAGACATTTACTGGTTTGAGTCACATGAACAGATTCTCTCCACACGCTGATACAGCCACTGATTCATTTTATGTTTTTCAAAAACCTCTGAAAAGAAGAAAACAAAGGAAAATGTTCTTCACAGCTGATTTTAGTCTTCAAATATACAAACATTGTTTCTCCTCTTTCAAACAGTAAAACAACAGAAACATTAAACTTCATAAATCATGATGAATTATCATTGATGTTTATTCCTCAATGCTGGTGCAGATGTTTGAGAAAATGATTTACATTCTGCATCTACATGCTGCATGACTGTGTTTGAACTGGTTTGAAGTCCAGACTTAACTGGCTGTGTCATAAACCACAGTGTTTGAAGAAGGATGTGTGCAGAGCTACAAAGCTAAATGACTTAGATTTGTTGGGTATTTGGTTGATTGTCGACTGTCGGACATGACACAAACCTAACATTTCCTTCAGCATATGAAATGTATTCATTTTTTCTGAAGCTTATGTTTTAGACTGTGTGATCAGTGCCTTCATTTCTATAAGTATAGTTGTTTTGAACACACTGCAGTGACTCAGTAACTCAAAGAACTTACTGCTTTTCTCAGATGAATAATCAAGTGATCAAAAAAAGTCCCTTAGTCATTCATGATAAATGTAAAATGAAGAATCAGCTTTGTTTTCATGGTTTCTTTCACTGACTGAACACTCAGGACAAGTATCAGGTAGTTTTCACAAACTATGATGAATCACTGTTGGACTTTAGAGTTTCTCTCCTCCATTGCTCTCTCTCAGCTCCTTCTTTTCTCTTTGTCCACCCACTTTCTCTTCCTCTCGTTCCTCTCTTTGTTATTCAGGGACACTTGTATTTTCTGTGTGAAGTTTTCAGCTCCTGTCTGTTAGAAGTGTCAGGTAATATTCTGTATTTTTTCACCTTGGAGTAGAACTGCATTGGAAACAGTTTTCAGCAGCTGGACTGAAGTAGAACCATCATCTCTGTCTCTTCCTCCACATTCAATCGTGCTCTCACATGTTTGACTTTCTGTCTTTTTGTAATCGTTGCCGCTTTGCTCTGATTTTAACATGATGCAGTTCATGTCTGGTGTCTACTGCCCTCAGGTTTAGGATTATATACATGTTGTACTCAAACACACGCACACAAGGGAAATTCAGAGATTCATGATGTCTTTTAATGTAAAAGTCTACAGCAGCCAGGAATCCAGGATGTGAGGTTAAAAGACTGTCTCTTCCTGCTCCAGCCCCCTTCTCCAGGTGACACACACACTCTAGGACACACATGTACATACACTTTTACACAATGTGCAAAAGCAAAAGTGACATAAAGCAAACAAAAATGAACAGTATGCATATTTAGATTCCCCATAAGACAGATATTGAAAGCATGGAGCTACATCTAAGCTCTTTATATTACACACATAATAAAACACTACAAACCCTTTTTATTTTTTACACATATGAGTGATAGATTGAGACAGATAGATTTGGGGATGATGAGGTTAGGTTAGGTGAAGAGATGCAGGACTCTGTATGAGTGCTCCATGGGGCACGGGCATTATGTATTTAAAATCTTTAAAAATCTTCTTATTTATAATCCTATAGAAAGATTAAAATGACCCTTTTAAAAGGAAAGTTGTTACAGATAAAGATTTAAATACCTTTTTTCCCCAAAAAGATGGGTTTAAAAGGACCACAGACACAATGGAAGGTTCACTTACTGCAGACGGTGGCAGTGAACATAGACTTTGCAGCTCTCATTCGCCCACTAGGGCGCTGTCTGCAGTAGTGGGGCACAGGGGAGCTTCAAAGTCTTTTCTAGACCTTGTAAAGTCTGCTGCAGTCAGCAGTGCAGGGTGGTGGGCTCCCCAGCAGTAGGACAGAACATGTCATCAAAAATGCCCTGATAGTTGGAAAAATTGAATTCCTTTTTTATTTTCACCATGAGCATCACAAGGCTTCAGTAAAGCCTTGTGATGTATTTTATATGTCCCTGCTGTTTATGGTGTACGAGCTGTCACAGTTTAAATCCTCCCATCATCTCTGTTCATGATGAGAAGTTCAGAGCTCGGTTTAACGTGGCAGACTATGGGAGGTTTGGTCAGTATGGAGGGGATTTACTTAAAACTGTGGGTCATGTCACAATGAGAGTAACACTGGGTGAGAGAGGACAACTTTCTATACACTGTCATATATTATTTGTCCCTGAAGGTTGGTAATTGTGAGAATTAAGAAGTTGAAAGAAGCTTTTAACTTAAACTGTGATTTCATAAAAAGGTAAAAAGTAGTCTTGTAAACTCTTGGTAAAGGTAAAGTCTTGTGACTTATTTCAGGTTTCAACCATGTTTTTATGTGAAATGTATATTTCACATAAATGATAACGTATATAAACATGTATAACAAAGCGACCAGGCTATCAAACTACTTTTTGATGTAGTTTGCCTGGTTTTTCTCAAAGTTGCAGGAAGCTGGAATCTGTACAGAAGAAGTGGAATAAACAGAATGAGACGTATGGTGAATAATAATATATGTATCGTCAGGCTCTGCACTAAAAAAAAAAAAATGTGCAAATTAGCTGCAATTCTCCATTACACCACATGATGGAGCTGATTAATCTGATTTATCACTTTGGGTTCAGCTTCTGTGAATGAATAAAAAAGACCAAATAAAGTCCAGGTGGAGGTGGAGGAGGTGGAGGAGTCTCAGTGTGTCTGCAGAGACTGTGTAGAAGGACAGAGCAGCAGCAGAGCAGTCCAGATACACTGATGATTCTCTTTCAGATCCAGAGGAACACACAGGGATGATGAGCAGTTCAGACTGCAGCACTGAGAGTCTTCTCCACTTCTTCTGGTTCCTCTGTCAGTCACTGCTGGATGAAGCTCTCCTCTCCACTCTACCTCCCAGTAACATGGACCAATCAGAGCCTCTCTACACACAAGCTGCTGCTGCTTCAACCTCTCTGGATCATCAGGACACAGCTCGTCCTCTCTCAACACACACACCGTCCTCTTCACTCTCTCCTTTAGAAAGATCACTACCTCCAGCTGTTGAGAGAAGAAGACAGACAACAGAGGTGATGAATCCGTGTTTACAGAGACTCACTTCATCAGCTGTCAGTCACTGATGCAGCACATCCAGTATAAAGAGCAGCAGGGACTTCAGTCCTGTTCAGAGCAGAAGTGGAGCAGCTGTGTAGTGTAGCAGCTTCCTCTCAGCTCTCATCTTAACGTATTGAGTGAAGACACTGAGCTGGAAGCTCACACACCTGCAGAGACTTTTAGCATCAAGTCTGTTTACTATGAACATTTCACTCAAGTCCACAGTGGAAATAAACTGCTGAGTCATGAAGCTTCATTACTGCACAAACAGTTTAGTGATGGATTCACTGCTGTTACATGTCAACTCTGTGTGTTGATGAACATCTGATCTGCTTCTGAAATATCAGCTGACAAATAAACATGGAGGCTGTCACTGAAAGTATCTGACAGATGGACAGATATACAGATGTGATCACTGGACTTCAGCAGAGGTTCTGCTCTGTATCAGACCACATGCTTCCAAAATGTCATGATGCTTCTCTGAAATCAGAGCCAGTGATTTGCAGGCTGCAGTCAGACTGATCTCAGAGCTGTGACAAAGATCAAACTCATCAATTCTTTAGTGTTGAAATGAGACAACAAACAGTCTCAGATTAGATGTGATGGTAGGACAGTTGGACCAATGAGGACAACTGTCTCTACACATCCTGTGAGGCTGTCAGCTGTGATCCAGCTTTATTTCCTGTTGACATGAACACAAAAACAACAACAACAACAGATCACAATAAGCTTGTGGCTGCTGTGATTGGCTGACTGTCCTCTGCGTCTCTGCCTTTCTGTCCCATCCTGAGGCCTGTCCCCGTTCTCCTCTCACAGCTTCAATGAGGAAAGCAGCCATTGAGAAGGTTGGAGGTTTACAGGAGACACTGGATCTTTGCTTTGATACTGTGTTTAGTACAATACAGCTGAAAGCAGCATGGACTGACTCCAACCCTCTACTGACCTCAGAGTCTCCAGTCTACAGCCTGGACTCTGCTCAAGATCAGACAGATCCTTCAGGTCTGAATCCTACAGGTTGTTCATCCACAGGTCCAGGTGTCTCAGATGGGAGGGGTTGGACTTCAGAGCTGAGGCCAGAGAAGCACAGCTGATCTCTGACAACCTGCAGGAACTCAACCTGAATAAAGAATAAAAGATGTGAGTTTAGGAGACAAAGTTCCTGCTTGAAAGTGTTGAGTGTTTCATCATCTGTTCAGAGCTGAAGAAGGTTGAGAATGTACAAGTTTGGAAAATGGAAACTCCAAACACCTGAACCAACAGGATGCAGCTTAAAAACAGCCAGATACTAAAAGTCAAACACAGCTCTCATTAACTTCAGTCACTATAAACATCACAGATCATAAAGCAAAGAGTGAAGAAACATTTCTTTCTGTCTCTCAGTCTGACCTCAGAGTCTCCAGTCTACAGTCTGGACTCTGCAGAAAACCACACAGCAGCTTCACTCCTGAATCCTGCAGCTTGCTGTTGTATCTCAGGTCCAGGTGTCTCAGATGGGAGGGGTTGGACTTCAGAGCTGAGGCCAGAGAAGCACAGCTGATCTCTCACAAACTGCAGGAACTCAATCTGAATAAAGAATAAATCATGTGGATAAAAATCATTTCTAATCCAATCAGATATGTCCTAATCAATGAGCTTTCACTAACATGAGTAGAGGGACTTTGTCCTTCTCTTATTGTGGATCATCATAATGTCAGCCTTCTACACACATCATCCAAATGTCAGCACAACATTCATACAACTATTCATGTCAACACAGATTCATAACATGCTGCTGACCTCAGTCAAGTCTGGAATTAGAAGATAAAGATCAAATCAGACATGTTGGACTCAAATCCTCTTCATCATTGAAGGATTTACATGACCTTCTTTTTCCTGAACTTTGTGTAATTAAACAACATTAAAGGACAAATTCACATTTCTTGACTTCAACCAACAATCAAATGTCACACATTGATTTAAAGAGTCTTTGGTGACAGTCGTCCTTCCTGTGGTCCACACTGACTGTGAAGTGGTCTCCTCCTAACACAACTACACTGTAAGAAATGACGTCATGACTTCATGAGTTCAGCTGTAACTGAATGAAGCTTTCTGCAGTTCCCCACAGCTGGGATCAGTCTCCGTCGTCCCTCCGCTGATGTGTTGTACTTCTTCAGATCCAACTCATCCAGAACCTCCTCTGACATCTGCAGAACGTAGGCCAGAGCTGAACAGTGGATCTCAGAGAGTCTCATTCCTGATCTGTTCTCTGACTTCAGGAACTCTTGGATCTCCTGATGTACTGAGCGGTCGTTCATCTCCATCAGACAGTGGAAGATGTTGATGCTTCTGTCAGGAGAGATATCATCTCTGTTCATCTTCTTCAGGTTGTTGATGGCTCTCTGGATGATTTCTGGTCTGTTCTCTGTCTGACCCAGAAGGCCTCCTAAGAGTCTCTGGTTGGACTCCAGAGACAGGCCATGAAGGAAGCGAACAAACAGGTCCAGGTGGCCATTTTTATTTTTGAGGGATTTCTCCATGGCATCCCTCAGGAGAACATCAGTGATGAGTAGCTGCTTTTGTTATTTCCAAAATGCTTAAAAGTTTTCCCATTAAAAGACTCTGGCTTTGAGTCCCAGTGTTTGTAGTCCTGTCCCAGGAAAGTCCTCAGCTCACTTGTCTTCCTCTCTGTGTAACAGTGGAACATGTAGACTGCAGCCAGAAACTCCTGAATGCTCAGATGAACAAAGCAGTAGACTGTTTCCTGGAAGATCACACTCTCTCTTTTAAAGATCTCTGTACAAACTCCTGAGTAAACCAAGGCCTCTGTGACATCAAGACCACATTGCTCCAGGTCTTCTTGGTAGAACATGATGTTTCCTTTCTCCAGATGTTCAAATGCCAGCCTCCCCAGCTTCAGAAGAACTTTCCTGTCAGCCTTCGTCAGCTCCTGTGGACTCGTCTCATGTCCCTCATCATACTTGTGCTTCTTCCTCTTTGTCTGAACCAGCAGGAAGTGTGAGTACAGGTCAGTCAGGGTCTTGGGCAGCCCTCCTCCCTCTCTGGTTTCCAACACATCCCCCAGAACTGTAGCAGAGATCCAGCAGAAGACTGGGATGTGACACATGATGTGGAGGCTTCGTGAAGTCTTGAGGTGGGAGATGATCCTTCTGGCCTGCTTCTCCTCTCTGAACCTCTTCCTGAAGTACTCCTCCTTCTGTGGGTCAGTGAACCCTCTGACCTCTGTCACCATGTCAACACACTCAGGAGGGATCTGATTGGCTGCTGCAGGTCGTGTGGTTATCCAGAGGCGAATCAGAATCAGAAAACTTTATTGCCAGGTATGTTACACATACAAGGAATTTGACGTGGTGTTGTTGGTGCAAGTTTGAACACGAAAAGAAAGTTTTAATACTAAAATAAGAGAAAGAGGAAAGTACTAAGTGGAAGAAAGTCTGTACAAATAATAATAATATAATGTGCAATGTTGCAAAGTGGATGTAGTGCAGAGGTAATAATGCCTTATAGGAGCGTTAATATAACGCATACAGTACAGAGCTGAATTATGTTAATGTAACATAGTCTGTATTGGGGAAATGAGGGTCTGTGCTGTTTGGGGGGGAAGGGGGTGGGGAGCTGTGTTGATGAAGGTGGCGGCAGAGGGAAAGAAACTGTTCCTGTGACGAAGTGAGTCGGGTGTTAAAGCAAAACACAGGGTAAACAAACAAAACAAGACAAAACAATGCGCACAGACACACCGCGGCAGCCATCCGCGGCGCCATCTTGCAGAAGTATAATGAGCAGAGGGAAGCAGTTTCCCCCTGATGAGGTTTGTCAGCAGCACATCCACTGAGGTGGACTCTGTAACATCAGTCAGGATCTCAGTGTTGTGGAAGTCCAGAGGAAGTCGACACTCATCCAGACCGTCAAAGATGAACAGAACCTGGACCTCTTCAAACCTGCAGAGTCCTGCTTCTTTGGTTTCAGTAAAGAAGTGATGAACAAGTTCCACCAAGCTGAACTTTTTCTCTTTCAGCACATTCTATATAAATAGAGTCCAGGTGTGTTTGATGCTGCTGGGCAGACTGAGCACTGGGAACCTCTGAGCTCTCCTGGTCCATTCTGTGGAGGAATCATGAAGCATTAGCTCACATTATGTTTGCAGCATCTGTGAGTGTTTTATGCTTTGTACACAAACAACAGCTGCTTTTATGTTCTGTGGTGACTGTCCTGATTAAAGCAAACACTACTGTGCTGTGACATTCTCAATGAGAGGAAACAAGCAATCAGTTCTGTACCTCATGACCTAGAGTCATCACAACAAGTCCACCTTTTAAATAATGAGTTTTAAGGACTCACACTGAGTTTGACAGAAGTCTCACCTCTGCTACAGGACACTAACACAAACACTGGAACTGGATAGGTGCTGAGTTACAGGGAGTTTTAGTTCTGATCTGAATGACACATATAAGAACATAAGAAGTGCTTTTCTTGAAAAGAGAAACATCAACTTTGCCACTAAAGCCTGTGTTTCAGCCTGATCACGTTCATATACTGTGTCATTTATGAAGCCTGGAGACAAAACACAATCACTTCATCTTTCATAGAAGACCAGTTATACAGGACAGCTGTCTGATACATTTTAAACTCAGCTGCAGCTCACTTCTTTGCAGCAGAGGGAGGCTGTCCTTTGAAATCAATGAGGTCACGTTTTGACCTGTCACTCTTCATGGACACAAAGCTGGGCTCAGGTACAGGGAAGTCTGGTCTCTGATGGATCCTGGTGGACACAGAGATTAGGACCATCAGGGACACGGGGACAGGGACAACATATGTATTATTCATACAGTGTTGTCACAGTAAAGAAGAAAACACGTTTTCAGTTGCAGCTCACTTCTTTGCAGAGGGAGGCTGTCCTTTGAAATTCAAGGGGTGACCTTTTGACCAGTCACTCTTCATGGACACACAGCTGGGCTCAGGTCCATGAGCTTTGGTCTGGATCTCATGGTCCCCACACAGACTTTTTTAGGGGGAGGGGCTCCCTCCTCTCTGTCCTCACACTGATTCATGATGCTGAATTCACATCCACATCAGCTCACCCACACTTTCTACCTTCATCTGGAGAGAAAACACAAATCATCCATCTGCACATCAACTGAAATCATCCTCTCCATCATTTGTCCAGTAGAAATATCAGCTGCTCCTCCACTGATTGGCTCTTCTTTCCTCTTTCATATCAGTGTCAGTTGAATGCAGTCAGACAGCAGTGTGAGGCAGAGGAAGCTGCCATCAGCTGCTGTACTTCCACTGTCAGTTCACTAGATGGGGTCATGAAGCTGCAGTGAAGTGCAGAGCAGCACACACAGGATCCAGGGACGAGCATTTCCATTCACTGACACACAGATGGACTGAGATCCACTGATTTTATCTGACAATCTGTTTGTCTGCAGTGTTTCTGTAGAAAATGACTTGATGAAACAAGCTGCAGGTGATTATTCCACACAAAACAACTGAGACTCAGTTCATTTCTCCTCAATATTATTCCAGGGGCCCTTTTAGTTGGGGCACCTGACACTTTCCTGCCTTTTCTAATAGTAAAGTCTGAACTATATGAAGCAGCAACAACAAACCAAATCCAAACCAAACAGCAGAGACACAGATAGACATCAATAAAAACAGCAAATATGTCCTGACAGACAGTTTTTCTGTTTGTACTGTGACCAGCCACAGAGATATAATCACCTATCAGAGCCACTGAGATGCTTTATTGTGAGAGTATTTATGGATTTGGGTCTTTATCATCTAATTCATCAGGTAGAGTTTGTCCTGATAGGACCAGGAGGCCTCTGACTCTGTGGATGGAGTGTTAACTGTCTCTCTGAAAATCACATAGAGCCTGAAAAACCCTGTCAGTCCCTCTGAGCTCAGTCCCGTAGAGTTCATCTAATGACAGAGAAAGTCAGAGCTGTTCTCCAGCCGCTGTCCGGCCGAGCTCAGACCGCATTTAGCGGCTCAGACTGCGGGAGAGCAGCGACTCAGGTCCGCCTCCTCCACAGGCTGATTCAGGCAGGAAAAGCTGCCTTCAGTCAGCAGTAAGTGGAGCCACAGACTAACGAAGGCTCCGTGTTCAGCTACTGACCATCAGCTCACTCTGCTTCTACTCTGACTCCACCGCTTCTACTGCAAATATCCACACAACATGGAAGATAATGAATGAATGAAGAAACACAAACCGCTGCGTCTTTACGCGCCGCCATGTGAAATAACGGACCTCTTCCTGCCTCATCCCGACTTGACCGTGAAAACTCAGAATCTACTCAAATGAACAGCACAACGCAATTAAAAAAAAACAACGTCCAAAAACTGGAACATCAGATAATTCAGGTAACTACAGAAAGTGTTGACGAGTAAAACATTTAAAGTGCGGACATTTACCTTCAGAGAAAATCATCCGCGCCACAAACTTCGGTCAAAGTGAAAGTAAAATTTCAGCAAGCGCGGAGTAGTGATGGGACTTCCGACTCTCTCCATAAGAACCAGTTGGCTCGGTTCAGTAAAAGAGCCGACTCTTTTTTGTTGCTTAAATTAATTTATTAATAAAATAAAGTTACGTGTAAATTTAATTACTAATGTGCAAAACATACATTATATCAAATGTTTTTTTTTATTTATATGGCTTGGCTAAGCATTGATTATCAGGAATATGCCGTAAAAAGAATTTAATAGAGGCTGTGCACTGTGTAAAATAGCAACAAAGGTGATACAGGTCATATATCCAATAAAAATGATGGTCATAGATGAGCTCTGGACTAACTTCCAACCAGGGGATGCACTGTAAAATATTACAACAGTGTAACAGGTAGGGTGGCGAGTAAGATGGCGGGGCATACATTTGCAGCGATTCAGTTGGCTAGGATGCTACAGCGTGGCCCAACTTCCGGTTTTCAAAATAAAATGTGGGTTATTGAAAGGCAATAAAGAGACGTGTCAGTGCGATCCTGTACTGGTTTTGAATCATTATGTCACATGACCTAGAGCAGAGGTGTTCAACTAAAATTTTAAGAGGTCCAGTGAGAGAAAATTTCTTCAAGCGAAGGTCCAGAACATCATAATGTCAAATATTTTATATATATATGTATATATAGGAGTAAGCCTCGTAGTTGTATCGACAAAAATATTTTTCTTAAAATATTTAATATTTAATGTTTTCTCTCACTGGGTCAAGGCTGCATTTGAAAATAAAATAGAGAAAATAAAGAAAACATCTGAAAAATTGTGCAAAATAAATTATCAAATAAAGTGATTAATTTTAGAAAAATAAAATACCAGCAGCTTGATTTTCCCTTTTTCTTTGTAAACTGTCTCAACAAATTTTTTGCAATAAATGAATATAAACACATCTTAACAACTGAACAGTTTTACAGTTTCTCTTTCTTTCTCTCTTATATTTTATGCCCCCACTTTCTGTTGTTCAGTGAGAGAACTGAGCTCTAACTTCTCCTGCCAGGACTTTAAATCTGGGCTGGAATGGTGTCAGGGCCATCGTCTCTCCCTGTCTCCTGCTCACTCGCCTCTCTGTCTTCTCTCGCTGTCTCCCGCTCACTCGTCTCTGTCTTCTCTTCCTGTCTCCGGCTCACTTGTCTATAAATGTCATCTCCTTGTATCGCTAACTTCCCTTTTCATCTGTCACTCACCTCTCATCTCTCTCATCTCTGTATTCAGAGTCGCGCTTTCAAATTTGATTGGCTGTGCAGCGCCACGTGGGATGGCTTAACTCGCATGCAATTGGTCTATAAGGTCCGCTAAACAGATACCGTAAAGACTAGAAAAGCTGTGCTGGTTAAAACATTAGCGCCCCGACGTGACGTAGAATCACTCAATAATTTATTGATTGTAGGTCTGGGTCCGGACGCGGACCGTGGTCCGCCTGTTACTGACCTCTGATACATCAAAGGCATCAAAAGGACAACACACACACACACACACACATACTGGTACTTATATCGTTGTGAGGACACTCTCTGGCATAATGCTTTCCCTCGCCCTAACCTCTCTCTCTCTTAGCATCTCAGACCTATGTCAGTACCTGTGCCTCTGTCAAAGAATACAAAAAAACACTAGACCTGTACACACATAAAGTCATGTATTCATGTAGTCATCTGTGAATGTGTGTTTGATGAGTGCAAAGTGAAAATGCAGCATGAACCTTGTTTTTGTAAAAGCTTCTCTTGTTTCCTTTGCTTCTTACAACTGTATATTTTTCAAGCATCATCTGTCATATTGAAGAAATAAGTTCATTCACTAGTTATTTCTTTTTTTATTGTCATCATGTACAGTGGACTGGTAACCTCGCTCACAGCTGCTTCTTAGTTACACAGTTTACATTTCCTCTATTCCAGTATATTTTACACGCACACACACACACACACACACACAGTTTCACAGCTATGATGATTAGAGAAGAATACACTGTGGAGGGTGTGTGGAGGAAAAACAAAGAAGTAGCGCCCTCAGAGAGGATCAATGAGGTTTGTATTATTCACTGTCTGCAGCTTTTACAAGATTCTTAGTTTCTCTGACAGAAGAAATAATTGTGAAAGCAGGTCTGATAACTGCAGCTGAAACAATTAGAAGTGTTGTTACAGAGTCTGAACAAAGAAAAGCCAGTGGTGATCTCTGAAGAGAAAGCCAGCTCCTCCCTGCCTCTCTTTCTTCCCTCTGAGCTCCTCAGGCTGCTGAGCTGTAGGACTCTTCAGACTAACTGCTACAGACGGCTCCACTATGGCTCTGATTTGTCTGCTAAATAAAGCAGTTTGACAGTTGATTTAAACACCGTGTACAGTTCAGCAGCTCTGAGGAGAAGAAGTGAATCAGTGTCTCAGTGTCCAGGTAAATGGGAGCTTCACCTTTTTGTCTCTGTGTCTTCTGTGAGCCAGTGGAGGAGTTTCTGTGGATGACACACACACAGCACAACACATCACATCACACATCATGGAGGACCTTCCTAACACTCACCTTCTTCAGAGCGCTGTCTCATGTCTCTTGTCTGCTGATGTCAAAGCAGATCAGGACTGCATCAGTGTCAGTGTAGGACAGAGGACACACGTTGTCATAGTTCCTTCAATTAAAGAAACATCTACAGGTCAGTTGATTTACTTTATAGAAACATTGTTCCTCAGTGTAATTGAGGCATCATTCAGAGAAGTGGCTCTAAAGTTGATTGTGAGAGGATTTTCCTCATTCATTAGCACTTCAGCAGACTCAAACATTACTGTGATGTATGTGACAACATGGGAACATCAGTCAGGGATAATTGAACTCCACTCCTGTGTCTACTGTGCAGCTTCACCACCTCTACTTTTGGCCTCTGCTCAGGCTGAGGAGCAGCTGTGTCTCAGTGCTCCTGAAGGTTTTTCACATTCTGCAGTGAACACACAGACTGTTAATGTATCTCATTTTCTTCTTTTACTTGAAAAGTCATTTTGGGAGGTGTAGGGGTGTAATGGGGGTAACACAATGCTCCAATGCCCCCACTTGGTGACAGGCTCTCTCAAAGTGACTTTGGATTCACAGATGAAATTCAGATGCTCCTCTGTGGTCCTGCTCAGAGTCTACAATGCAACACACCCACTGATTATTCATCCAATTCACCTAAACACACATTAAACACAAGTTTCTATCTTTGTTTTTTCTCAGATCTTTCAGATAAACTGTGGCAGCATTTTAGTTTGAACTGAATCAGCTCAGTTGTTCCAAGATTCAGAGAAAGACAAAACACTGATGTTCACAATGATGCTTTTAATGTGAAAGGACAGGATCATGATTAGAATCTTAAAAAGTAAAAGTCAGCAACATTTTTCGCCTGTAATAATCGTAGCTTCCATCTTTAAAGGACTGGAAGAGGAAGAAGTTTACAAAGAATCATTTAGGAGAGTTTAACAAATAAAATGAAAACCACACTTACACTTCCTCAGACCTGGACTCAAGCATCGGACTCCAGCAGGCTCCACCCTGAAAGGAGGAGGGGGGTCAGACCGGCACGTTCTCTTTCAGCATGCAAACATGGACATTACATGGCTCTCATACACAGATGCTTTGATTATTCTGTTCATTCAGCAAAGAGACAAAGGACCTGGAGTCCTTATCTTGGAATTATACGGAGCAGGGAGGTGACATGGAGGAAAGTTTTCGGTAACACTTTAGAATAACGATCATTTATAAGACATTTATAATCTATTAGTAGATAGTTAACTAATCATGAATAAAGCACTTATATACATTTCACTGAGAACAATGAAACTATGTATCGACAAGAGATTGTAACATTAGTGGACTGGTGCAATGCGAATAACCTGGAACTGAATGTAAGCAAAACTAAGGAACGTGTGGTGGATTTCCGTAAGCAGAGGGAGGCTCATCAGCCACTATTAAGGAACAATACACAAGTGCAGCAGGTGGACAGCTATAGATTCTTTGGTTTTAATATCTCCGCAGACTTAAAATGGACAAACACCCATGCCACCCTAAAGAAAGCTCACCAAAGACTCTATTTTCTGAAACAACTAAAAAAGTGGGGGGTGTGGGGCCCAGGGATGTTGTGTTTTTATTGAGCAGCTGTGGAGAGCATTTTAACTTTTGGCATCACTGTCTGGTTTGGAAGTCTGACTGCAGAGGAGAAAAGGCAGCTGAACGGTGTAATGTGCACAGCAACCAGGATCATGGGACAAGAGGTGACATCATTGTCTGAAATCTATGAGACCAGATTAAAGAGAAAAGGACTCAAGATTTTAACAGACCCATCCCATCCAGCAAACTGCCTTTTAACTCTCTGTACTCTGAGGAGCATTAGAACTAGAACAACCAGATTCCAGACCAGCACATATCCCAGTGCTGTCTGCCTTTTTAATACTTTAGAACTTGCACTATAGAAAACTTTGTTTTGTTTTTATTAGTTTTACATTTTATTTTATTTTATTATTTTGTTGTGAGCTAGTATTAGTATTTTAGTATTTCAGCTATATTATTTTATAATATTTTGAACTTGCACTTCTTTTATTAGGTTTTATGGATTGTTGTGGATTGGCACTATTTTTTTTAGTATTTTAGTATTCTAGTTATTTTATTATATTTTGAACTTGCACTTCTTTTATTAGGTCTTATAGATATGTTCTTTTGTCATTACTTTTGCTGCTACTGTTAGTGGGTGTGTGTTTATTATTTATGATTTATGACTGTAAGAATGTTTTTGTAATTGCACTGATCTCACCAAACAAATCCCTAACGACTTAGTCGTTTGGCAGTATTGAATCTTGAATCTCTGCTGACTCTTCTTTTCCTCTGTATATCAGCAGAAATCTCCAGTTTCTTGGCGTAGAGAAAAGCAGTGCTGCGTAGAGCTAACAGATCCTGAGTGAAAGCAAAGGAGTCACACGACTGGCACCCAAAGAGTAGGGAAAAAAGTAAAAAGCAAAATACAAATGTGACAAAAGTAGTCTCCCTCAGTACACAACTGCGCCAGGATTTGACCACATTGAAGAAAACACACGCCAAAAGACAAGAGAAAAGGTTACAAGTAAGAAAAGATGGGGCAGAGCTGCCGTAACCAGCAGCTGCTCGTGCAGCGCCATCTTGTAAGAGAAAAAAGTCAACTTCAAAAAAAGACTAAAAAAGTTGAGAATGAAAACCAGCAGCTGAAATTTGACTAAAACAAGAAACTGTGAAGTTTATTTGAAAAATGTTTAAAGAATTTTCCAACTTCATCTGTCATTTTTACAGTGTATACCTGGTGTTCACCCTGTTTTTCATGTTTTACAGTGAATCCTCTAGCTGCTGATAATACTTGTGTACTTTTACTGCTGATGTTGTCAATGGTTGCTTTCATTTCACACTGCACACAGTCCTTTCCCTTGTGATGTTTTCCACGTTGTCACCCTGGTTGTTGTGTTTTTAACAGTGCAGCCTAACTTCCACTTTACAATACATATGCTGCTTTTTATTTTTTACAAGTTCATTATACTGCTGTAATATTTTACAGTGCATCCCCTGGTTGGAAGTTAGTCCAGAGCTCATCCATGACCATCATTTTTTATTGGATATATCCTGTGTCACCTTTGTTGCCAGTTTACACAGTGCACAGCCTCCATTAAATTCTTTTACAGCATTTCCTGATAATGTTTAGCCAAGCCATTTAAATAACAAACACTTGATATAATGTATGTTTTGCACATTAGTAATAAGTAATTAGTAACAGTACTTATTTTAGTAATAAATTCATTTAAGCAACAAAAAAAAATCTGAGGAGCCATTTGGGAGCCGAAAGAGCTGCTCTTCTTAGTGAGCCGAGACATAAGAACCGGCTCTCTCAAAAGACCCAAATTCCCATCACTGTACTCCACGGTTGCTGAAAGTTTACTTTCACTTTGACCGAAGTTTGTGGCGTAGATGATTTTCTCTGTCTGAAGGTAAATGTCCGCACTTTTAATGTTTTACTCGTCAACACTTCCTGTAGTTACATGAATTATCTGATGTATATGAAGTTTTTGGATGTTGTTGTGTTTTTGTATTTTTGTTTTTTAAACTGCATTGAGGTGTTTAGTTGAGTAGACTCTGAGCTGTCACTGTAAAGATAAGGCAGGAGGAGGTCCGTTATTTCACATGGCGGTTGAAGAGACGCAGCGGTTTGTGTGTCTTCATTCATTCATTATCATGTTGTGTGGATATTTGCAGTAGAAGCAGTGGAGTAAGAGTAGAAGCAGAGTGAGCTGATGGTCAGTAGCTGTGGCTGTCTGTGGCTCCACTTACTGCTGACTGAAGGCAGCTTTTCCTGCCTGAATCAGCCTGTGGAGGAGGCGGACCTGAGCCGCTGCTCTCCCGCAGTCTGAGCCGCTAAATGCGGTCTGAGCTCGGCCGGACAGCGGCTGGAGAACAGCTCTGACTTTCTCTGTCATTAGATGAACTCTACGGGACTGAGCTCAGAGGGGCTGACAGGGTTTTTCAGGCTCTATGTGATTTTCAGAGACACAGTTAACACTCCATCCACAGTGTCAGAGGCCTCCTGGTCCTATCAGGACAAACTCTACCTGATGAATTAGATGATAAAGACCCAAATCCATAAATACTGTCACAATAAAGCATCTCAGCAGCTCTGATAGGTGATTATATCTCTGTGGCTGGTCACAGAACAAACAGAAAAACTGTCTGTCAGGACATATTTGCTGTTTTTATTGATGTCTATCTGTGTCTCTGCTGTTTGCTTTTGGTTTTGGTTTGTTGTTGCTGCTTCATATAGTTCAGACTTTACTATTAGAAAAGTCAGGAAAGTGCTGGGGCCCCAACTAAAAGGGCCCTGGAATAATATTGAGGAGAAATGAACTGACTCTCAGTTGTTTTGTGTGGAATAATCACCTGCACCAAGTCATTTTCTACAGGGGGCCTATAAATCTCTTCCTCTCCCTCCTTTTGGCTCCTCTGATCACAACTGTGTGCATTTGCTGCCCACACATAAAACTGTTGTAAAGAGGGGACATAACATGCTCATACGTGGTCTTTTGCAGGGATGTGATCATTCCCTGTAAGCGTGTTAAAATATTTCCCAACAACAAACCATAATTTAGCAAATCAGTCAAAGCAGGGTTATAAATCAGAGCTGGAAAACAAGATGGCAGCAAACAAACTTGGTTCAGCCTGGGCAAGCATGAAAACTACTGCAGGCCTTCAGAGCACGGAGCTCAGTACTTGTGTCTTTTTAGATGGTTGGAACTCGGACACAGAGCTGGCTTCAATTTGAATGAAAACTTTAGAGAAACTGGTCAGATCTGAGGTCCTGAAGCAAACTGAACATGCACTGGATCCTCTGCAGTTTGCATACAGGCCTCACAGAGGAGTGGAGGATGCTACAGTGACTCTGCTCAACATGCTTTTTAAACATCTGGATTTTAATGGGACACACACCAGGCTTTTATTTGTGGACTTGTCTTCTGCTTTTAATACAATCCAACCTCACATTTGAATTGAAAGGCTCCTACAACAGTTTGATTTAAATAATAATCTGGTGGGTTGGATTCTGGATGTTTTAACCAACAGGACACAGAGAGTGAGGGTCAACAGTAAGTTGTCTGACCAAAGGTGTTCTTCCACTGTTTCTCCTCAAGGGTGTGTGTTGTCACCACTATTGTTGATTTTATACACAAACATGTGTCAGAGCAAGCCCTGCACGATTGACTGGCGACCAGTCCAGGGTGTACCCCGCCTCTCGCCCATAAGCAGCTGGGATAGGCTCCAGTCCCCCCGTGACCCTGATAGAGGATTAAGCGGTAGAAAATGAAATGAAATGAAATGTGTCAGAGCAGACATGACAGCAGAAGCATCCTAAAGTGCTGATGACTCAGTTATTGTTAGTCTCCTCCAGGACGGTGAGAGCAGCCATGGACCAGTCATTGATGATTTAGTTCAGTGGTGTGAGGAATCCTACCTGCAGCTAAATGCTACAACAACCAAAGATATGCTCATTGATTTTAGGAGGAAACTCCACAGGCACCAAGTCACTTTAATTAAAGGTCAGACCATTGAGTATGCGCAGTCTTACAAATATCTTGGGACTATCATTGACAGCAAATTGACTTTTGAAGAAAATTGTGAAGTGGTTTGTAAAAAGGCTCAGCAACGTTTACACTGTTTAAGGAAACTTGTACATTTTCACATTGACTGAACCATAATGAGCATGTTCTCTCTCTTTTATAGAATCCATTTTATCATTTTCTTTAGTGTCATGGTTCAGTCAGACAACTTTAAAACAGAGGACCAAATAGTTAAGTGGTCTAGTCGTCTGCTTGGTGAGTCCCAGCCAAGCCCAGCGTCCCTGTACAGCAGACAGGTACAGAGGACAGCTACCTAAGATAAGATAAGATAAGATAAGATAAGATAAGATAAGATAAGATAAGAGAATCCTTTATTAGTCCCTCAGTGGGGAAATTGCATTTAGCAACAGCAGGGATAAAGTACAGTAAGTGAGAGTGGGATATAAGTAAGAGGCCAATATGGCCAGAACAAGATTTAAATAAGGTAGAATAACTAAGAAACAAGAAAATAGCTGCTGTAAAAAAAATAAAAAAAATATACCTACATAAATAAATAAATATGAGATGGAGATTGTTGAGTTGAGTGACTATAGTACACAAATATTGCACACTAATAACTGGGTTATTGCACATTGATGTATGGTAATCAGTATGTGTGTTAGCAATGTTCCTCCATTTTAAATGATGACTCCACCCTTTGCACTGCCACTTTCAGCTTCTTCCCTCCAGGCGGAGGTTTATCGACCCAAGATGTAAAACGCAGTGATATAAAAACAGCTTTGTTCCTGCTGCTGTCACAGAGTTGAACAAGCTGCAGCGATACATTGCACATACTTACTTATTTATGGATTTTTTTTTCCTATTTATTTATTTATTATGTGGGTTTTAAATTTATTTTTATTAGGTTTTAACTTCTTCTTTTTTTCCCAACTTCTTATAAACTAAAGGTTTTATTATTTTACCTTTTACCAGATTTATTCTTTTTTGAACCTTCTCTCTCTTTGACCCTGATTGGTGGAGCCCTGAGCACTTTTACTTTTATCATCATATTTATAGTCAGCTGTGTTGGTTTTGTGTATATGTGTTAAAAGGACGTCATCATCTGATCATCTGACTGCAAAATAAATCTACCTACAGGTACAAATAAAGTAACCTGAACCTGAACCTGAGGATGATTTCAGTTCATGTGCAGATGAATGATTTGTGTTTTCTCTTCAGATGAAGAAAATAAAGTGTGTGTGCATCATGAATCAGTGTGAGGACAGAGAGGAGGAGCCCCTCCCTAAAAAAGTCTGTGTGGGGACCATGAGATCCAGACCAAAAGCTCAGAGGTGAGATGAGGATCTCTAACTGTCCATGACTCTTCTCCATGTCAGAGCTCAGCACTCACATCACTGCACCATCATTATTCACACTCAAAGCTCTGTGTGTGTTGTGTTGAAGGCCAGAGCAGCAGCACACACCAGACTCTGCTGGACCTGGACCTGAACATGGACCTGAGCCCAGCTGTGTGTCCATGAAGAGTGACAGGTCAAAGGGTCAACCCATGGATTTCAAAGGACAGCCTCCCTCTGCTGCAAAGAAGTAAGCTGCAGCTGAGTTTAAAATGTATCAGACAGCTGTCCTGTATAACTGGTCTTCTATGAAAGATGAAGTGATTGTGTTTTGTCTCCAGGCTTCATGAATGACACAGTATATGAACATGATCAGGCTGAAACACAGGCTTTAGTGGCAAAGTTGATGTTTCTCTTTTCAAGAAAAGCACTTCTTATGTTCTTATATGTGTCATTCAGATCAGAACTAAAACTCCCTGTAACTCAGCACCTATCCACTTCCAGTGTTTGTGTTAGTGTCCTGTAGCAGAGGTGAGACTTCTGTCAAACCCAGTGTGAGTCCTTAAAACTCATCATTTAAAAGATGGACTTGTTGTGATGACTCTAGGTCATGAGGTACAGAACTGATTGCTTGTTTCCTCTCATTGAGAATGTCACAGCACAGTAGTGTTTGCTTTAATCAGGACAGTCACCACAGAACATAAAAGCAGCTGTTGTTTTGTGTACGAAGCATAAAATGCTCACAGATGCTGCAAACATAATGTGAGCTAATTCTTCATGATTCCTCCACAGAGTGGACCAGGAGAGCTCAGAGGTTCCCAGTGCTCAGTCTGCCCAGCAGCATCAAACACACCTGGACTCCATATTTATGGTCTGTACATGGACAACAACTACTTTGACATCTGTTGTGTTGACAATAATCTCCATGCTGCACTTTTTAGAGCAGTGGATTGTCAGTGTGTCCAACATGGACCTGATGTTTGGCTCCATGGTTTTACTTTGATTGTGTCATTCATATAGTTTTCTGTTCCAGCTGCTGGAGGAGAACATTGTCACTTTTGTGAAGAAGGAGTTGAAGAATATCCAGAAGGTTGTGAGTCCAGATTACCCAGAATGCTCAGAGAATCAGAGGGATGACAAGGAGGTGTTGGACGGTGAGGATGAAGAGCAGCGGAGGAGCAGCAGAGAGGCTTTTGTGAAGATCACAGTGAACTTCCTGAGGAGAATGAAGCAGGAGGAGCTGGCTGACTGTCTGCACAGCAGTAAGAGGATTTCTCTAAAGATTCAACATGATGGACAAATGGGACATTTGCTAACGTCTCAAGACATGGAGGGAAATATGTTCATGTGTGTTCTTTAGGGGATGAACATGTCATGTTTTCTTTATGAATCAGTCATTGATGTTGTTTCTTGTTTGCTCATTCAGGACATGTTGCTGCAGTTTGTCAACGTAAACTTAAATCTGCTCTGAAGAAGAAGTTCCAGTGTGTGTTTGAGGGGATCTCTAAAGCAGGAAACCCAACCCTTCTGAATCAGATCTACACAGAGCTCTACATCACAGAGGGAGGGACTGGAGAGGTCAATGATGAACATGAGGTCAGACAGATTGAAACAGCATCCAGGAAACCAGCCAGACCAGAAACAAGCATCGGACAAGAAGACATCTTTAAAGCCTCACCTGGAAGAGATGGACCAATCAGAACAGTGATGACAAAGGAGTGGCTGGCATTGGGAAAACAGTCTTAACACAGAAGTTGACTCTGGACTGGGCTGAAGACAAAGCCAACCAGGACATACACTTCATATTTCCATTCACATTCAGAGAGCTGAATGTGCTGAAAGAAAGAAAAAGTTCAGCTTGGTGGAACTTGTTCATCACTTCTTTACTGAAACCAAAGAAGCAGGACTCTGCAGGTTTGAAGAGGTCCAGGTTCTGTTCATCTTTGACGGTCTGGATGAGTGTCGACTTCCTCTGGACTTTCACAACACTGAGATCCTGACTGATGTTAGAGAGTCCACCTCAGTGGATGTGCTGCTGACAAACCTCATCAGGGGAAACTGCTTCCCTCTGCTCGCCTCTGGATAACCACACGACCTGCAGCAGCCAATCAGATCCCTCCTGAGTGTGTTGACATGGTGACAGAGGTCAGAGGGTTCACTGACCCACAGAAGGAGGAGTACTTCAGGAAGAGGTTCAGAGAGGAGGAGCAGGCCAGAAGGATCATCTCCCACCTCAAGACTTCACGAAGCCTCCACATCATGTGCCACATCCCGGTCTTCTGCTGGATCACTGCTACAGTTCTGGAGGATGTGTTGGAAACCAGAGAGGAGGAGGGCTGCCCAAGACCCTGACTGAGATGTACATCCACTTCCTGGTGGTTCAGTCCAAACTGAAGAATGTTAAGTATGATGGAGGGGCTGAGACAGATCCACACTGGAGTCCAGAGACCAAGAAGATGATTGAGTCTCTGGGAAAACTGGCTTCTGAGCAGCTGCGGAAAGGAAACCTGATCTTCTATGAATCAGACCTGACAGAGTGTGGCATCGATATCCGAGCAGCCTCAGTGTACTCAGGAGTGTTCACACAGGTCTTTAAAGAGGAGAGAGGACTATACCAGGACAAGGTGTTCTGCTTCGTCCATCTGAGTCTTCAGGAGTTTCTGGCTGCTCTTCATGTCCATCTGACCTTCATCAACTCTGGAGTCAATCTGCTGTCAGAAGAACAATCAACCTCCAACTGGTCTAAACTGTTCAGAAACAAAGCTGATCCAACGCAGCTCTACCAGAGGGCTGTGGACAAGGCCTTACAGAGTTCAAATGGACACCTGGACTTGTTCCTCCGCTTCCTCCTGGGTCTTTCACTGCAGACCAATCAGACTCTCCTACGAGGTCTGCTGACACAGACAGGAAGTGGCTCACAGACCAATCAGAAAACAGTCCAGTACATCAAGAAGAAGATTGAAGAGACTCCCTCTGCAGAGCAAAGCATCAACCTGTTCCACTGTCTGAATGAACTGAATGATTGTTCTCTAGTAGAGCAGATCCAACAGTTCCTGAGTTCAGGACGTCTCTCCACAGATAGACTGTCTCCTGCTCAATGGTCAGCTCTGGTCTTCATCTTACTGTCATCAGAAAAACATCTGGACGTGTTTGACCTGAAGAAATACTCTGCTTCAGAGGAGGCTCTTCTGAAGCTGCTGCCAGTTGTCAAAGCCTCTAACAAAGCTCTGTAAGTGTATAGATAGTTGGATTTATTCATCATTATATAACTCTCTGCTATTTTATTCAGCAGGAGGAAAATAAATTCCTCTCTTCTTTAATTCCTTATCATCATCTCTGAGCTCTGAGCTTCAGCACATTGAATCTGAATTAAAATAATGGATCCTACATTAAAGAGCCAAGTCTCAGCTTTAATTTGAGCAGGTTGACATCAGTATAGAAAGAACTGTGTGGGAGATTCAGCCCTTTTAGTGGCTCAGAAGTAAAGTGAAACAAACTCATCAGATTTAATATTTAGTGTAAGATCTACTCGATCTCAGTGCTACATTTGACACTATTGATCACAATATTCTATTACAAAGATTGGAACATGTCATTGGGATTAAAGGAAAAGGTTGGGTCGAGAGAGAGAGAGAGAAAGGATGGGAGGGAGGAAAGAACATTGGACAATGCAGGTTTCATGAAGACAGCAAGATTAAAAGTTATGAGACGACAATAGGATGCTTAGTAATAGCACTAATAGCAATACAAGCAACAATAGAAGAACTACACTGCACAATTATTAGGCAGCTTCTTTTCCTCAGGCAAAATGGACCAAAAAGAGCTTTAACTGACTCTGAAAAGTCAAAAATTGTAAAAAGTCTTTCAGAGGGATGCAGAACTCTTGAAATTGCTAAGACTGTTGCAGATCCACATTTTACAGCTCAGAGGGCAAATGAACCTGCAGAGAGCAACAGCAGAAGAGAGAAGAGAGAGAGAAAGAACAAAACTACAGGAAAGGGAATAAGTTGAGTTAGTAACATGTATTAATGGGATATGAATGAGTACAGACAGAGAGAGAGAGAGAGCTCGGTGCATGATGGGAAGTCTCCTGGCAGTCTAAGTCTATAGCAGCATAACTAGTAGATGGTGTGAGCTGCAGAGCAAACTGAGAGTTTTTTCCTTTGATTGTCCTTTCAACACAAATGTTATTTGATGTTTTCTTCATTGTTTCCTCTTCAGACTGAGCAGCTGTAACCTCTCAGAGAGAAGCTGTGAAGCTCTGTCCTCAGTTCTCAGCTCCCAGTCCTCTAGTCTGAGACACCTGGACCTGAGTAACAATGACCTGCAGGATTCATGGGTGAAGCTCCTGTCTGCTGGACTGAAGAGTCCACACTGTACCCTGGAGACTCTCAGGTCAGATCAAGTTCCAGTTTGTTTGAAATGACTGCAGATTTCTTTGAGTCCAGTAATGCTGACTTTAGAGAGGCCCATATCTAATGATTTTCACAGTTTATAAAACCTTTGGGTTTTTCAGCCTATTTTGTTTTTATCCAGCTTCACATATATTAATTCTGGCTGAGATACACAAGCTCATCTATGCTTTGTTATAAAGTTGTTTAAATGAGACCCACAACTCTTTACATGCTGCCTCTCCTTCACACATTCACACACACTGATGGCAGCCAGCTACCAGACAAGGTCCTGGTCTGTCCATCAGGGCTGGTTTGAAGTTGAGGTTTTGAGCCTATGGACACTTGATGTTGAGGAGGAGAGCTGTGATTAATGGACAAACCTCTCTACCTGCTGAGACACAGCTGCCCTGTACTTACAACTAATAAACAGTTTTATAAGAGGATTCAAACTAAATCAAATCAGGTACCAACATTAACACAGTTACAGTCAAGACCTGAAGTATTTGGGCAGTTATTGTTCTTCAGACTCTGAGCTTCATCACATTGAATCTGAATTAAAATAATGGATCCTACATTAAAGAACCAAGTCTCAGCTTTAATTTGAGCAGGCTGACATCAGTATAGAAAGAACTGTGTGGGAGATTCAGCCCTTTTAGTGGTTCAGAAGTAACTGGACAAATACACATGAAGTGAAACAGTGATCAGATTTAATATTTAATGTAGAATCCTTTGCAGTCATTGACTATAGTATCCATTATTATATTTTAAAGGGAATGTGCTGAGAGCCTGAAGAACAAAACATGTCTAACTGTCCAAATACTTATGACCTTGACTGTACATGTCTGTTTATTGGTGAACTCAATTTCCCGTTGTGGGATGAATAAAGTCTATCTTATCTTATCTTATCTTATCTTATCTTGTGTCATATTTAACTGTCATGTCTCCAACTTGTTGAGAATAAAACAGAAAGGATTTGAATCAGAGCCAATGAAAGATGATCATCAATGTAGAAACTGAGGGTTTTGTTCCTTTGATTGTCCTTTCAACACAAATGTTATTTGACTTTGTCTTCATTGTTTCCTCTTCAGACTGAGCAGCTGTAACCTCTCAGAGAGAAGCTGTGAAGCTCTGTCCTCAGTTCTCAGCACCCAGTCCTCTAGTCTGAGACACCTGGACCTGAGTAACAATGACCTGCAGGATTCAGGAGTGAGCCTTTTGTCTGCTGGACTGGAGAGTCCACACTGTACCCTGGAGACTCTCAGGTCAGGATCCATCAACCTGTTTAGCTGATGATTTTCCCATATCTGATTTACATCAGTGGATAAACAGCCAACTTGTGTAGGATTGTTGTAGAAGTAAATTTTACTAAAGTTCAGCCGAACTTTCTAGACTCAGACTTCATCATTTTCTCGTTTTTGCTTCAGTTGTTGATTTTATTTAATCCTACAGATGATGTTTAAAGAATTTGCCTTAAATACATTGAACCTGGACCAAAATGGACCAGAACCAAAAACAAAAATATGAACAAAAAAGAACAACAAAACAGACCAGCAGCTGTTGACAGAGGGTTCCTGTGTGATGTTGTGTGTGTCTGCAGGCTGTCAGGATGTCTGATCACAGAGGAAGGCTGTGCTTCTCTGGCCTCAGCTCTGAGCTCCAAACCCTCCCATCTGAGAGAGCTGGACCTGAGCTACAATCATCCAGGAGACTCAGGAGTGAAGCTGCTGTCTGCTGGACTGAAGCATCCACACTGGACACAGGACACCCTCAGGTATGGAGAGGCCTGCTGCAGCCACAGACAGTGTGTGATAGAGGAGGAAGAGCTGGAAACATTTAGTGTGTCACAGCTGATGACAGATCTCTACAGAAGTGCTCTGAATTCAACAACAACACAAAGAGGGTTTCTCTAATTCTGACTTCAGTATCTCATCATGACTCACTGTGTCATATTTAAGAGAAAATATGTGACAATCATTAAATCAGGTGTGGCCAGCTGTTTTCTGTGACCTGAGCAGGACTTTCTCAGACTGGATTTCATGCTGCATCAGCACAAAGCCAGCGTGGAAACATTTGAGCTGCAGCTGGTTGAACTGCTCCTGAACCAACAGAACAACTTTGAGCACTCAGAGTGCTTTCACCACAACAACCCCGAAGACTTTAGATACCTGTTCAGTGCTGACACACTAATAATAACATCCCAACAATAATAAGACCATCTACACTGCTCAGAGACATTCATCTGCCAGTGTCTCAGACCAAGGAGGAAATGAAATCAGGTCTCTGATCATGTCTCTGTCTTCTAAAATATCCATGATCAATAATCAGCTGAACCTCTCTGAGATCCTGATCTTGTCATTTTGAGACCTTTTTTGTTGTGTCTGACACCAAAAGTGATATTAAATGGAGAAGACAAATGATGAAATCTTTCCTCCAAGTCACCTCCCTGCTCCAGTATAATTCCAAGATAAGGACTCCAGGTCCTTTGTCTCTTTGCTGAATGAACAGAATAATCAAAGCATCTGTGTATGAGAGCCATGTAATGTCCATGTTTGCATGCTGAAAGAGAACATGCTGGTCTGACCCCCCCCTCCTCCTTTCAGGGTGGAGCCTGGTGGAGTCCAATGGTTGAGACCAGGTCTGAGGAAGTGTAAGTGTGGTTTTCATTTGATTCCTGAAAACAAAGCAGCTCACATTCAACCATCTTCAAAGTGTCAATCAATGATCAGGTGATAGATCAATAACTGCAGCTGTGTTGTGTCTTCTTGTCTCCATCAGATTTCTGTGAACTCACCATCGACACAAACACAGTAAACAGAAAGATCAAACTGTCTGACAACAACAGGAAGGTGACACGTGTGAAGGAGGATCAGTCATATCATGATCATCCAGACAGATTTGACCAGTGTTCTCAGCTGCTGTGTAGTAATGGGCTGACTGGTCGCTGTTACTGGGAGATCGAGTGGAGAGGAATGGTTGATATATCAGTGAGTTACAGAGGAATCAGAAGGAAAGGAGGCAGAGAAAACTGTTTGTTTGGAGAGAATCAGTCCTGGAGTCTGAGCTGCTCTGATCTTGGTTACTCTATTTGGCACAATAACAGAAAGACGCGTCTGTCTCCTCTTCCTCTTTATCATCTTCCTCTGTCTCTCACAGAGTAGCAGTGTATGTGGACTGTCCTGCTGGCTCTCTGTCCTTCTACAGAGTCTCCTCTGACTCACTGATCCACCTCTACACCTTCAACACCACATTCACTGAACCTCTGTATCCTGGGTTTGGGTTTGAGCTCTGGTGGTTTGGTTCCTCAGTGTCTCTGTGTAGAGTGTAGCAGAGAGAGTCTCCTCCTGTTAGAGAAACTCTCTCACTGTTGAACAGATAGTTAAGTCTGTACATGTCTGTCTCTTTCACTCACACACACCTTTTCAGATTCATGTATTAAAGCAGTTTATTTGTTAAACTCTTCTAAATGATTCCTTGTAAACTTGGCACAGGGTTCACAGAGTTAGAAAGCTCCTGACTACCCTGAAGAGTTTGAGTCTCAATTCTATGAATTTTAAAAGTCAACTTTAAAAAAAACAAGCTTCATCTGTCATTTTTACAGTGTATACCTGGTGTTCACACTGTTTTCATATTTTACAGTGAATCCTCTTGCTGCTCATACTTGTGTACGTTTGCTGCTGATGTTGTCATTTGTTGTTTTCATTTTCACACTGCATCACATATTTCTGACAGTCCTTTCCCTTGTGATGTTTTCCACGGTGTCACCCTGGTTGTTGTGTTTTTAAATGTGCAGCCTAACTTCCACTTTACAATACTTTTGCTGCTTTTTATTTTTACAAGGTCTGTAGTGTCCGAATTTCAGTGTGTACTGTATGTGTAAATATGTTATGTCTTTAAGGCCACTATTTACAAGGCCACTTCTTTTAACAAAGGCTCTCTCTTTAGAAAGCAGTCAACAGACACCTGGATTCCATTACAAGCAAAATATGGTTGGTATAAGTAAAGTTTTGTGGTTAATATGAGACAGGGGACGCCATTCGAAATTAGGCCTGCTAAAAACCAGGAAAAAGATAAAGTTGGCGCAGGTATTGACTCAAGTGAAATCACACCAACCAGACAACAGAAAAACAAGAAAGGGACATGCCCAGTTACGCCCAGACAGGTCCTTGAACCTAGGCACAGCCTACAATATAAAAAAAAAAATTATGTACAGTTGGTAAAATTCAGCTGTTGTTCATGCAAGACAGCTCAGGTTTTTGAACTCTGTGTTGAGGAATAAAGCTCTCTGGACTCAACTTCTTTGGACTCCTGTATTTGTGCTTTTCCTCAGAAGAAGATTTGAACACTTGATGTTTGACAAGGACAAGGATGTTTGACAAGAACTGATCTGTACAACACGTGTGAGCAGGTCTGAAGGCACAAGTGTTCATAGCTGCTCCCAATGGCCTCACTCACAGGCACAGTGAAAAGCCTGCTGTCACAGAGAGGACACGTCACCATGGTTTAAATACGGAGAGGGCATTTTCACACAGTGTCTCCTGAAGACTTTCATAGAGCTACACTCAGCTGCTGAGCTGAACAGGGACACAAATATTTGTGGAACCAATGAAAACAGAGCAGATAGAGAAGTTCAAACCCTGGCTCCTTTCTCAGCTCCACACAGCCGACCAATCACTGAGCCCACTGGATGTCAACGTCCCACTGTGTCTTTGTCACAGGGACACAAACTGTGGGACACAGACCCCCCTAAGCTGATAGCCACCAGGAAGGTGGGGCCAGGAATCCCAGAATGCAATGCTGGAACAGCAGATTCAAATGTGTGAGCAGAGAGTGTTGGATGAAGCTGAAGTTGATTTTTATATTTCTTCACATATAGAGCAAATATTCCACATTAAGACAGAAAGAAATGTTTCTTCACTCTTTGCTTTATGATCTGTGATGTTTATAGTGACTGAAGTTAATGAAAGCTGTGTTTGACTTTTAGTATCTGACTGTTTTTAAGCTGCATCCTGTTGGTTCAGGTGTTTGGAGTTTCCATTTTCCAAACTTGTACATTCTCAACCTTCTTCAGCTCTGAACAGATGATGAAACACTCAGCGCTTTCAAGCAGGAACTTTGTCTCTTAAATTCACATCTTTTATTCTTTATTCAGGTTGAGGGGCTGCAGGTTGTCAGAGATCAGCTGTGCTTCTCTGGCCTCGCTCTGAAGTCCTCCCATCTGAGACACCTGGACTTGAGTAACAGCAACCTGCAGGATTCAGGAGTGATGCTGCTGTGTGGTTTTCTGCAGAGTCCAGACTGTGGACTGGAGACTCTGAGGTCAGACTCCATTGTTTACTTGTGTGCTGAGATGTATATGATGTGAAAGTTGTGCTGACAGTAAAGTGCAGACATCACACTGATATTATACTGATCCACACTGAGGATCTTCATGGTAAAGTCTGTTTTCTTCTTCTGTGGTTTAGTCCACTGACTGTGGCAGAGCAATGTTGAGCTACAGATTTCAAAGCTTCATTTAACAAGAAAAAAGCTTCACTCTTTAAATCACATCCAAGTTTTTTCCACACTCACATCAACAAATATATATTCAGTATTTTCTTCTTCCAACACGACTAGAAAGTGATGAGACTAAAGTCAAAGTGACTCAGATACAGCTCTGGAAAAATTGAGAGACCACTGCAAATTCTTCTGAAATCAGCACCTCTACAGGTATGACAGCCATTCCATTCCTGTGTATGTTGAATTCCAACACAAGCACACCTCAGTCTACTTAATGAGGTACTGATTAGGTGATCCATGAACCAAATCCTATTTAATGAGGAAAAGTCTAAAAACCACTGCTGTGGTCATCACTATGCTCTTGCAATAGGACTGGATGGATGGCACAAACAGTGCTGGTAGTACCTCAAAAGTAATAGCAATCAAAAAAAATAACTATTGACCATGCCAAAACAGTTGAAAAGAAAAGTTTTGTTTGAGGAAAAGAGAGAAAAAGAGGAAAATTCTGGCTTTACTGGCAGAGGGATACAGTGAGCGTCAGGTTGCTTCCATCCTTTCAATTTCTAAGATGGCTGTTCATAAGAACAAGGTGAAGCAGCAGACACTGGGGACAACAAAGCTACAGACTGGCAGAGGGCGAAACGACTCTCCACTGACCAGGATGACCGTCAACTCATTTGAATGTCCCTCAGCAACCGTAGGATGACATCAAGTAACCTACAAAAAGAATGGCAAATGGCAGCTGGGGTGAAGTGCACGGTGAGAACGGCTCGAAACAAGCTTCTAGGGGCAGGGCTCAAGTCGTGTAAAGCTAGAAATAAGCCCTTCATCAATGAGAAACAAAGAAGAAGAGCCAGGCTGAGGTTTGCAGAGAGATCATAAGGATTGGACCATAGAGGACTGGAGAAAGGTCATCTTCTCTGATGAGTCCAATTTTCAGCTTTGCCCAATACCTGGTCATCTAATGGTTAGACGGAGACCTGAGAGGCCTACAAGCCACAGTGTCTCGCACCCACTGTGAAATTTGGTGGAGGATGGGTGATTGGTGATCGGGCAGATTTGTCTTTTGAAGGACGCATGAATCAAGCTACGTACAAGGTTATCTTGGAAGAAAACTTGCTTCCTTCTGCTCTGACAATGTTCCCCAACTCTGAGGATTATTTTTTTCCAGCAGGGCAATGCTCCATGCCACACAGCTTGGTCAATCAAGGTGTGGATGAAGGACCGCCAAATCAAGACCCTGTCATGGCCAGCCCAATCTCATCAAACATACCTGAGCTGCTTGAATTTTTGCATCAGGAGTGGCATAAAGTCACACAACAGCAACGTGAAAGACTGGTGGAGAGCATGGCAAGATGCTTGAAAGATGTGATTGAAAATCGGGATTATTCCACCAAATATTGATTTCTGAACTCTTCCTAACTTAAAACATTAGTATTGTGTTGTTTAAAATGAATATGAACTTGCTTTCTTTGCATTATGTGAGGTTTGAGAACACTGCATCTTTTTTGTTATTTTGACCATTTGTCATTTTTTGCAAATAAATGCTCTAAATGATAAAATTTTATTTGGAATTTGGGAGAAATGTTGTCAGTAGTTTATAGAATAAAACAAAAATGTTCTTTTTACTCAAACACGTACCTATAAATAGTAACAACGGAGAAACTGATCATTTTGCAGTGGTCTCTTCATTTTTTCCAGAGCTGTATTCAGAGCAAACTCAGCATGTTTGTTAAATGTCGTCACCGTTACATGAAGTGAAAATCTTTTCCAATTTGTCTCAATCATTTGTTGACTTTCCTCCAAACTTCAGCCTGACATGTTTGTTCTCTGTCAAAACTTTAGGATCTTTAGTAGAATCTGAAACAAATGTCAACAGCATGAGTTTGTATATATGGAGCCACTGGTGGAGCTGGAAGAGTTTAAGAGCTGAAGTCACTATGTCTTTATTGAAGCAGCAGCATGTTGTCATTAATATTAATGAGAGCTGTGTTTGACTTTTAGTATCTGACTGTTTTTAAGCTGCATCCTGTTGGTTCAGGTGTTTTAGAGTTTCCATTTTCCAAACTTGTACATTCTCAACCTTCTTCAGCTCTGAACAGATGATGAAACACTCAACGCTTTCAAGCTGGAACTTTGTCTCCTAAACTCACATCTTTTATTCTTTATTCAGGTTGAGTTCCTGCAGTTTGTCAAAGATCAGCTGTGCTTCTCTGGCCTCAGCTCTGAAGTCCAACCCCTCCCATCTGAAACACCTGGAGCTGTGGGGAAACAAGCTGCAGGATTCAGGAGTGAAGGATCTGTCTGATCTTGTGCAGAGTCCAGACTGTGGACTGCAGACTCTGAGGTCAGTAGAGGGTTGGAGTCAGTCCATGCTGCTTTCAGCTGTATTGTACTAAACACAGTTCGTATCAAAGCAAAGATCCAATGTCTCCTGTAAACCTCCAAACTTCTCAGTGGCTGCTTTCCTCATTGAAGCTGTGAGAGGAGAACGGGGACAGGCCTCAGGATGGGACAGAAAGACAGAGACGCAGAGGACAGTCAGCCAATCACAGCAGCCACAAGCTAATTGTGATCTGTTGTTGTTGTTGTTGTGTTCATGTCAACAGGAAACAAAGCTGGATCACAGCTGACAGCCTCACAGGATGTGTAGAGACAGTTATCCTCATTGGTCCAACTGTCCTACCATCACATCTGATCTGAAACTGTTTGTTGTCTCATTTCAACAGTAAAGAATTGATGAGTTTGATCTTTGTCACAGCTCTGAGATCAGTCTGACTGCAGCCTGCAAATCACTGGCTCTGATTTCAGAGAAGCATCATGACATTTTGGAAGCATGTGGTCTGATACAGAGCAGAACCTCTGCTGAAGTCCAGTGATCACATCTGTATATCTGTCCATCTGTCAGATACTTTCAGTGACAGCCTCCATGTTTATTTGTCAGCTGATATTTCAGAAGCAGATCAGATGTTCATCAACACACAGAGACTCTTTCTTTAAATGGAACATGAGTTGACATGTAACAGCAGTGAATCCATCACTAAACTGTTTGTGCAGTAATGAAGCTTCATGACTCAGCAGTTTATTTCCACTGTGGACTTGAGTGAAATGTTCAGAGTAAACAGACTTGATGCTAAAAGTCTCTGCAGGTGTGTGAGCTTCCAGCTCAGTGTCTTCACTCCAATACGTTAACATGAGAGCTGAGAGGAAGCTGCTACACTACACAGCTGCTCCACTTCTGCTCTGAACAGGACTGAAGTCCCTGCTGCTCTTTATACTGGATGTGCTGCATCAGTGACTGACAGCTGATGAAGTGAGTCTCTGTAAACACGGATTTATCACCTCTGTTGTCTGTCTTCTTCTCTCAACAGATGGAGGTAGTGATCTTTCTAAAGGAGAGAGTGAATTCAATTCAATTCAATTCAATTCAATTCAATTTTATTTATATAGCGCCTTCCACAATCAAAATTGTCTCAAAGCGCTTTACAGAGACCCAGAGCCTGACCCCAGAGCAAGCACTTAAGGCGACAGTGGCAAGGAAAACTCCCTTTTAACAGGAAGAAACCTTGAGCAGAACCTGGCTCAGATGGGGACCCTCCTGCCGATGGCGGGCTGGGTGAAAGGAGGAAAAGGAGGAAGATAGGACAGCTAGGAATGGAGGAGAGGGGAGAAAGACATGCAGCATAATACAGACAATGTGGGTCAGTATTTACATTACAGTTAGTGAACAGTTATTGGATAATGTGTGCTCAGCAGATTAGAATTATGAAACAGAGCACGGAGGCAAAAAGCTGTCATGACTGGTAATTATTTACATTACAGTTTGCAAAGAATATTAATCAAATATTTATCTGTAGCAGAACGGAACATTAAACATGTTAGAAATAGATCATTGTAAACAATAAACAGCAGCAGGTGGGTGGAGCCAGGACCATAGGACAAGCAGCTCCGGAGCCAGAGGTACCTGCAGAAAGGTACAGAGAAAGAGAGACCAGAGAGAAACAAGCACAGGACTACGGGACAGAGAGGACACAGAGTTAATGACATGTAATAAAGGCTAATAAATTTGAGAGTGGGTCTGAGGAGAGAAAGAAAGAAAGAAGAAGAAGTGCGCAGTAAATCATGGGATGTCCCCAGCAGCCTAGGCCTATAGCAGCATAACTAGGGGATGATTCAGTTGCCTGAGCCAGCCCTACTAAGGGCTATATCCTTAACTGTAACAGTGTCTATAGAGATAATTGTGACTAACTATAAGTTTAATAAATAACTAGGACTGTAACTACAACTAATTACAAGAAGGTTTTAAGCTTCGTTTTAAAATTAGAGAGGGTGTCTGCTTCCCGAACCCAAACTGACAGTTGGTTCCATAGGAGAGGGGCCTGATAGCTAAAGGCTCGGCCTCCCATTCTACTTTTAGAGATTTTGGGAACCATAAGCAAACCTGCATTCTGGGAACGAAGCAATCTGTTAGGATGATATGGTACTATCAGCTCTTTGAGATATGAAGGAGCCTGGCCATTGAGGGCCTTATATGTAAGGAGAAGGATTTTAAAATCAATTCTGGATTTTACAGGAAGCCAATGAAGAGAAGTTAGTACAGGAGTAATGTGATCTCTCTTGCTAATTCCAGTCAGTACTCTCGCTGCAGCATTTTGGATCAGCTGGATGCTTTTTAGAGAGTTAACTGGACATCCTGATAATAGGGAATTACAGTAGTCCAGCCTAGAAGTAACAAAAGCATGGACTAATTTTTCAGCATCACTCTGCGACAGAATGTTCCTAATCTTACTGATATTGCGCAGGTGAAAGAAGGCGGTCCTAGAGACTTGTTTTATATGTGAGTTAAAGGACAGATCCTGATCAAAAATAACTCCAAGGTTCCTCACAGTTGAACTGGAGGCTAAATTAATGCCATCCAGAGTAACTATATGATTAGATAAACTGTTTCTGAGGTGTTTGGGACCAAACAAAATAACCTCAGTTTTGTCTGAATTCAGAAGAAGAAAGTTACAGGTCATCCAGGCCTTTATGTCTTTAAGACATGCCTGAAGTATGGTTAACTGATCTGTTTCGTCTGGTTTCATAGATAAATATAGCTGGGTATCATCCGCATAGCAATGGAAATTTATTCCATGCTTCCTGATAATATTGCCTAGGGAAGCATGTATAAGGTGAACAGTATCGGTCCAAGCACAGAACCCTGTGGAACTCCATGACTTACTCTGGTATATATGGAGGGATCATCATTAACATGAACAAACTGGTATCTATCTGATAGATATGATTTAAACCAGTCTAGTGCTCTTCCTTTAATCCCAATAACATGTTCCAATCTATCCAATAGGATATTATGATCAATGGTGTCAAATGCAGCACTAAGATCTAGCAGGACAAGTATAGAGACGAGTCCATTATCTGATGCTATAAGAAGGTCGTTGGTAACTTTCACCAGTGCTGTCTCTGTGCTATGATGAACTCTAAATCCTGACTGAAAAACTTCAAACAAACCGTTCCTATGTAGATGGTCACACAACTGAGTTGCAACAGCCTTTTCAAGAATTTTAGAATTAAAGGGAGATTGGATATAGGTCTATAGTTTGCCAAAATGTCAGAGTCCAGAGAAGGCTTTTTAAGTAAAGGTTTGATAACTGCAACCTTAAAAGCCTGTGGAACATATCCTGTAACCAACGAGAGATTTATCTGATCTAATATGTGAGTGCCAATCAAAGGCAACACATCTTTAAGAAGTCTGGTCGGGATAGGATCCAAAAGACATGTTGATGATTTAGATTTAGAAACTATTGAAGTCAATTCAGCTAGATCTATGGAGAGAAACAGTCTAACGACAAATCAGGACTGGCAGACATTTCTAAAGATGCTGTTCTAGACATACCTACATCATTAACAGTTGTAGGCAGGATGAGATGGATTCTGTCTCTAATGTCTACTATTTTGTTGCTAAAGAAGCTCATAAAGTCATTACTAGTGAGAGCTAGAGGGATGGATGGTACAACAGAGCTATGGCTCTTTGTCAGCCTGGCTACAGTGCTGAAAAGAAACCTAGGGTTGTTCTTGTTTTCCTCTATTAATGATGAGTAATAGGCAGTTCTTGCCCTACGAAGGGCTTTTTATACGTTATAAAGCTGTCTTTCCAGGCTAGGCGGAATTCCTCTAAATTAGTGGATAACCATTTCCTTTCCAGCTTTCGTGATATCTGTTTTAAAGTACGTATTTGTGAATTGTACCATGGAGTTAACTTTCTCTGATTACTGACCTTCTTTTTCAAAGGGGCAACAGAGTCAAGGGTTGAACGCAATGAAGCAGCAGTATTATCAACTAGATAGTCTATATCTGCTGGAGTAACGTTTAGGCCATTGCCCTCTGTAAAACTGGCACATGGCAGGGGAGATAATAAAGATGGAATAGCTTCCTTATATTTGATAACAGCATTATCAGACAGAAATCTACAGTAGTTAATTTTTTTCTCAGATGCTGTGCAGTTCATTATTGTAAATTCAAATGTTACTAAAGAATTATCAGATAAAACAGGGTTAAGAGGGAATACTGTCAAATATTCAGCTTCTATGCCATAGGTTAGTACAAGATCAAGGGTGTGATTAAAACAGTGAGTTGGTTTGTTAACATTTTGTAAAAAGCCAATTGAGTCTAATACTGAATAGAAAGCAGTCTTAAGGCTGTCATTGTGGGTATCGACATGAATATTAAAAGTCGCCCACTATAATTACTCTATCCGCACTAAGCACTAAATCAGATAAAAATTCAGTGAATTCAGACAAAAACTCTGAGTAAGCAGCAGGTGGACGATACACCACAGCAAATAGTACTGGTTTTTCTGTCTTCCAATTTGGATGTGAGAGGCTGAGGATAAGGCTTTCAAATGTACTATATTTCGGCTTAGGTCTAGGATTAATTAATAAACTTGAGTGGTAGATTGCTGCCACTCCTCCTCCTCGGCCTGTGCCTCGAGGAATGTGATAATTAATATGACTAGCAGGGGTTGACTCATTTAGACTGACATACTCTTCCTCCTGCAGCCAGCCGTCTCAGTCAGACAGAATAAATCAATCTGCTGATCCATTATCAAATCATTCACTAACAGAGATTTAGACAAGAGAGATCTAATGTTTAATAGCCCACATCTGATTGTGGTGTTTTTAGGTTCAGATGCTTTTGTAGTATAAATTTTTTGAGGTTTTCATGAGTAACACCTCTTGCATTTTTTTAATTTATGCACTTTTTGTTGACGGGGAGCAGACACAGTCTCTATAGGGTAAAGGGAATCGTTAGAATGGTAGGAATAATAAGAATCATGAGAATCATGGGTGGGTGACAGCTCTAGAGAAACTGCAGAGAAGCATGTAGGACTGCAACTCTGCATCCTGGTCTCAACTCTGGGTTGTCATGACTTTGGTTTTCTAATGAAATCTGTCATATTTCTAGATATGAGAGCTGCACCATCCAAAGTTGGATGGATGCCGTCTCTCCTAATCAGACCAGGTTTTCCCCAAAAAGTTTTCCAGTTATCAATGAAGGCCACGTCGTTTGCTGGACACCACCTAGACAGCCAGCGACGGAATGAAGACATCTTGACTAAACATGTCATCACTGGTCAAATCGGGCAGGGGTCCAGAGAACACTACAGAGTCCGACATTGTTTTGGCAAAGTTACACACCGACTCCACATTAATTTTAGTGACCTCCGATTGGCGTAATCGGGTGTCATTACCGCCGACGTGAATAACGATCTTACCAAATCTACGTTTATCCTTAGCCAGCAGTTTTAAATACGATTCAACGTCGCCCGCTCTGGCCCCAGGGATGCATTTAACTATGGTCGCTGGAGTCTCTAACTTCACATTTCGCAAAATGGAGCTGCCAATAACCAGAGTTTTTTCCTCAGCGGGTGTGTCGCTGATTGGGGAAAATCTGTTTGAAACATGAAGCGGTTGATGGTGAACCACGGGCCGTTGTTTCATGCTATGTTTCCTTCGGACTGCCACCCAGCCGCCCTGGCTTCCCGGCTGCTCGGGAGCTGCCGGGGAACGGCTGACAGGAGCTAACGTAGGACGGCTAGCTGTAGCTAATTTAGCTAATTTAGGCTGGTCCGCATCAGCTACAGGGGACTGACTAGCTAAGCGCTGCTGCGGGCGATTATCTATGGTGCGGAGCCGAGCCTCTACTTCCTAAGTCTCGCCTCCAATGCTACAAAAATGCTACATTTATTACACATACCATTATCGCTAAAGGAGGCAGAGGAGTAACTAAACATCTCACACACCGTGCAAGAGAGAGGAGAGACAGCAGGAGAGATAGCAGGAGAGAGAGAAGCCATTGCTAACAGCTAAGCTAGCGGACCAGAGATAGAGTGATTAGAGTGTAGTGTTAGATTCCGAGGGACACGTGCACCACAGATGTTTAACTAAAGCAATATCGTGTACAGGAATTCAGAGATTGACCACAGAACACGGCAAAGTAAGGGTTGATTAATAAGCTAGGATAACACTCGTAACACCACAGTGCAGAAGCAGCAAACAGGAAGTGACACAATACGTTACCACCACGTCAGGCAGTGAAGAGGGACGGTGTGTGTGTTGAGAGAGGACGAGCTGTGTCCTGATGATCCAGAGAGGTTGAAGCAGCAGCAGCTTGTGTGTAGAGAGGCTCTGATTGGTCCATGTTACTGGGAGGTAGAGTGGAGAGGAGAGCTTCATCCAGCAGTGACTGACAGAGGAACCAGAAGAAGTGGAGAAGACTCTCAGTGCTGCAGTCTGAACTGCTCTGAGAACAGCTCCACTGTCAAGTCCACCATCATCCCTGTGTGTTCCTCTGGATCTGAAAGAGAATCATCAGTGTATCTGGACTGCTCTGCTGCTGCTCTGTCCTTCTACACAGTCTCTGCAGACACACTGAGACTCCTCCACCTGGACTTTTTTATTCATTCACAGAAGCTGAACCCAAAGTGATAAATCAGATTAATCAGCTCCATCATGTGGTGTGATGGAGAATTGCAGCTAATTTCCACATTTTTTTTTTTTCTGTCTTGCAGATCTTGGAGGTTCATAGTTATGCAGTAAGTTTAGGCATCATTATGTGTCTGCTGTACAAAGTACACAAGACATATATTATTATTCACCATACTTCTTATTCTTTAGTCCTGATGAACGTTCTAATTAAATACGTTTCAGTCTCTTTACCTTGCTCTGACTGACAGGCATTATGTTGGACCTGTGTCACCTGTGTGATGAACAAATGTCATGTAAACTGTCTTTTACATTACTGTTAGCAGCTGATGTTACTTAAGTGAAAGTCTGTAGCATTGTCAGCAAAATGTTCTTTAACTATCAAAGTAAAAGTAGGTAATGTGAAGGCAGCATTTAAATATTTTATTCAGCTGCATAGAACTATTTTTACTCATTTTATAAACTGCAAGGTGTTTTGTATAAATGTTAATACTTCGTTTGTATATATCTTAATTTACTTGTAAAATACATATCAAAAGTCCTTGCGACTCAAATGTCTTCACAACAACAGTTAGCTGTTGAAAATGTCTTCATTTATTTATGGATTTTATTCTGAACACTGAGACATTATGTTGTTGAAACTAACAGAGAGAAGTCACATCCGTCCCAGAATGATTTTAGATCCCAGAGCTTCCACTTTGACTTCTTAGTATCATGTTGCTGAACGCGACAGACATCACTCACCTGTACTGATATGATATGATATGATATGCATCAGTGTTGGAAAGAAAGAGCTACAGGTTAATGTGATAGAAACACATGTTTTTCTGTATGGTCCAGTCATTATTTGCATCTGTCACTGTAGCTTTTTTTACACCGATGGTGATAACTGACTTTTGTATGAATAAATCTGAAATAATGAGCTTACAGTGGGTATGGAAAGTATTCAGACCCCCTTAGATTTTTCACTCTTTGTTGCCATTAGCTCAAAAGCGTGCTTCTGCTAAATACTGAGCAAAGGGTCTGAATACTTATGGCCGTGTGATATTTCAGTTTTTCTTTTTAATAAATCTGCAAAAATTTCCACAATTTTGTGTTTCTCTGTCAACATGGGGGCCTGTGTGTACATTAATGAGGGAAAAAATGATGACCATGCTAATGATTTTAGCAAATGGGAACACTTTCCGTACCCACTGTATGTTTTTATTGTCCTTGTTTCAGATCAGTGAGGCACTAAAGACTGACTTCCAGGTGTTGGCTTTTAACTCTGAGGATGCAAAAATGAAGGTTTCCAAGAAAAGATGAGAGAGAACGACTGAAACAGGAAAACAGAGTGGGTATTAACTGCAAGTCTCTGAAACTAATAGAACTATTTTCAATCATTTGAACCCACTGAGATTTAAAATCCCTTTTTTTTTTTTTTTTAAAGCAAGCAGAGCAATAAAGTGAACAATACAGGAAGTTACAGATGGACTGGTTGTTTATAACAAAAATAAACATACAATGTATATATGGGATATTGAATAGATTTAGGAGATCAGCTTGTGTAAAAAAATAAAAATAAAAAAGTGAAATGTTGACTACACTTGATCAAACTATTGTATAAACTACTAGTAAACAAGTCAAATGAGAGACAGCAACAACAGGAAAATACACATACAGGTAGACACCTGTGCAACAGCTTCAAAAATGATGGTACTCATTCACATTTAATGGGATGAAAGTGTTGTGGCGAAGTGGGAAGCAACTGTGTTAACCACGAAGGACCCAAATGCAGGACTCTGAGACAATGAAGTGCAGAGTTCACTTTTATTGAGAAAATGGCGTGGTGGGGAAGTGAGGCTGCTCTCTGCTGAGGCAAGGCAAAGTCCGTTGCAGGTAGAAGGTAATGGGTGGAATGGTTGATGGAGCGGGGGGAGCAGGTGTCCGGGAATGATTATCCTGGCAGTGGAGAATGGACAGGTGATCCTACAGGAACAGAGGGAGGACAAGATGAGTACAAGAATTACGACGGGAATGCAAAACACAGGTAAGTAACTTAGTAACTGTTTCAGAGCCAACGTGTCTACTGGAGACGTGGTCAGACGAACTGGCGACGACAGGACTGAGGAGCCAGCTTAAATCATGAGTGGAAGATAGAAGGCTGATGATGGACTCAGAACAGCTGTGTCAATTACTGGTTGAGAACGTGACGTCCCCACGCTCAATCCTGGCAAGAGAGCCACACACACACACACCACCACCGACCAAACAGACAAACGAGGACAAACAATACACACAAGGCAGAGGACATACAGGATACAAAAGTAAGGGAGGGAAACCTGAACTAGTCCTGAACAGAAAGGTGACAAATAAAAATTCAGACTGTGCTGTGTTAAAAATGAACCTTGTGTCCATATAGTACAAGAAAAAGAGACAAACTGGAAACTTTCAAGGCTGAACTGCCAACCAGGCCAAGCAGGCTGCCCTATAGGTCCTCAGACCCTGAAACCCCCTTGTTTTGAAATGTGTGTCTCAGTTTTATAAATATCAAATGAAATGATGAGAGAGAGCCTCTCTATCATCTCTCTCTTTTTGTAATGATCTTAAACTAACACACATCAAACCTGGGGCTTTGTAGTTTTCCATCATAAGATCACTAGTAGGTGTAGGACATATAGAGTGAGGTAAAGAGGACTCAGGTGGGGCCACACATCATTTTTGCCCCCACTGCCCAGAGTGACTTTATCCAGCCATGATCGCCCTTGATCTCCTTTGCAGGATAAACTTAACAGGAACATCACAGCCTCAGGTATTTAGTTTTTTAGTCAGGGTTACAGTCACTGTGCATGGTAAAGCCTTTAATGTGCCTCTGCATGAGCTGCTATGGTTGCTGTAAATTCACACAGAGTAATGTAACAAAAGTATCCTCCACAATCTGTTGTGTTACAGAAGCTCAGCATCATTTTATTGAACAGTCAAATCCATTGTTTTCTTTATACAAAGCTCCACACCACTTTTTTCTTTCCTTCATGTTTTAGTGCAAATCAATAGCGTTAGATGCAAAGCAAAAATCATTCAACCCCAATCAAAGCATAATATTCATTTCTTTTATTGTATTAAATGTAACTTTCAGACAGAAGTAACCCTGCCCAGCTGTCAACCTGCTTTTAAAGCAAACACATTCAGTGTTAGCTTGTTTAAGCTTCTTAGGAAAAATCAAATCTTGCATATTGCACAGGTTTGCATTCATCCTCCACCTTCAGTAAATTGTTGCTTTTAAAGATACAGTAGTTTCCACTTTGAGCCGGACATTTTTCTGTAGATGAACCCACATTCATTATTTTATTATGGCCAGTGTATAAGTGATGACTTTTTATGTTCTTGTTGTTTCTGTACTGTCAAGTTTTAATGTGATATTACAGCAATGAATAAAGAAATAAGCAGATAAATTAGGAAAGGAAAGAGAAAAAAAAGGGACATTTCCACACAGAGTAGAAAACTGTTTTTCTAATGAAGGGAAACATCAGTGAGCTCAGCAGGTTGAAGGGAGCAACACATTTATTGAGTGTTGAGTCAAATATAGTTGTGTTGAGTTAAGCAGAGATCCATCCTAAACTCTGTGTTAATGCTTCCAGATGTATGATCTGCCTTCTCACCTCCGTGACCACAGCTACTGGAGGAGAGAGTCCACCAGGAGCCAGATGAGCACCGGCACCAACAGGGTGAGACTCCTTTCTTTTACTGTCTGGGTAAAAATGTGGATCCTGTTAGATTTGTTATGAGCTTGTGCTGATTTGAAATAATCAGATTTTGAAGATTATCTTTAGTTTGATTTAGTGCTTTAATACCTAATGTTTTTAAATGAGCGTAATTGTCATTAACCTCAGTGATTCCATTGGTTACATGTTATAAAATGTTCATGTAAGATTGAAGGGAAACCAACACTCACGAGCACATGTGGCATAAAACTGTAAATAGTTTTATGATTAGTTGAAAAATACAAAATAATTATTAATCATCAACCCATCAAGTTCTACACTAATACAATCACACAGTTATGACCTTCAAGAAAAGACAAAGACATTGTGTAGACAATGGACTTTTTTTGCTGGTGTACATTATTTTCCTTTTGATTTTAAATTTGTTTCTAGTTTGATTTTAATTCTGAACAAATGGTCACTACTGAAGGTGAACTGTGAGGGATTCATGGAAAAAAATAGATTTTTCCTTTATTACTATACATGAAAGAGTTTATTTGCATTTAGTTTTGAAGGAGTCAGTGGAGATATTAGATAGTAAAACGTTACAGACTGGCGATGCCTCCCACCTCCAGGATTGACATCCTGTCAGTTTAACTTGGTCCTGTCTAGTGTTGCCATGGCTGCCAGTCACATCATATCCCCAAGTTGCTGAGATGTGGTTTTGCCTGTAAAGTCCTGATGTGGGCCTCTGTCCCTCTGCTGGGAGCAGCAGATACACCTGTCTTCAGTTTCTCTGGTTGTCCTGCAGACAGCCGTCTGAGAGTGTTTGGTTGGGCCTCAGTCGGTGCTTTATGCTAAGTGAACAGTAAGTTTGATGTGTGGCTGCTGTTCCAGTGGGAGTGGTTATATGTTGATGAGAGCTGTGGATGGTGGAAGTGTGGAGTGGAGGTGTGTGTTGGAGTGTTACGTGTGTGATTTCCTTGGCTGTTGCTGTGAATGGGGCTTTGTGGAGTGGGCTGTAGCAGCTCATTGTTTGGCCGAGGTGGTAAACTGCACTCAGTCTTATCTGGTGATCAAGCGAGTCAGTGTTTGTTGTCCTGAGAAGCATCCACACTTGTTAAATACGTGGCGTTTGCTGCGTGTAACAGCACCTCTGCTCTGTTTCCTCAGAGCTTCGTGTTGAATCCACTGATGTTACAGCAGCAGTCTGAGAGGACTTCATGTGAACCAGTTTGACCTGGTCCTTGACTTTCTCGCTGTGTCCATCTCTGTAACAGGCTGCTGTATGCAGGAGGAGACCAAGGGAGCAGGAGACCAGCTCCAGGGCCCTCGGCGAGAAGGCGCTGTGAGACCTCTGCTCCACAGGCCATACCGGCCAGTGTCCAGCAGGAGGTCAGTGCTCTAAATGTAAAGACAAGTGTTGGTTTCACCTGCCTCCTGTCTTTGTGTTGGTCAGAAGCATTTTATCCTGGCTCAGTGGTCACCACACACTGTCCCACTCTGCTGCAGCAGTCTAAAGGGTGTAGCTGATCCAGTCTGACCTTCCTTCTCCTCCACTCTCTGTCTCTGTAAAATGATCCAGCCCAGAGTCCTCCCACAGCCTGTGGCCCACATTCAGCAGGATGACGTCATGCACTTGTCCCTCTGGCCCGTCCCCCAGCCTGGTGCTCACCGTCCCTCTGCTTTTGATGTACTGGAGTTTTTCATGTCCTGGATATCTCTCCATACAACCCAGAGATGTGAGCCTCCAGCAAGAAACAGTCCAGAGAGTACCACACACACACACACACACACACACACATAGTTTTACTCTCTTCAGTATTTAGATAAGTTGTAACTCTTTTAGTATTTAAAAGTAATGGTAGTTTTTCCCCAACTCCTTTCAAAGTTTTATTTTCTTCTACACTTTCCTAAAAAAAAGCATGCTAGTAAATGGTTGTAGTAAGTTTCAACTCTTTTTCGTATATAGATAAGTTTCTGTTCTCTTTAGTGTGTAAGATAAGTATAACTGTTTGTAGTATTTAGATAAGTTTGAACTCTCAGTAGTATTTAATAGCACTTTTTTAAAAGAGAAAAGTATTGGTAAGTCTTTTTTCCAACTCCTTCCTTCAAACTTTCATTTTTTTCTACAGTCAAAAAAACCTCAGATGATTTTTTTTTTCTGACCTAATTTTTAGTTTATCTAAAGAATTTTTCTTTGATAAATTTTCAATTTTCCTTTAAGTTAATGTTTAAAATTATAACGTACATTTATTAACTGATGAATAAGTCCAAACATGCATTAGACATGCATTGTCTAACAACATGCATTGTGTAACGTGAGAGCATGTCACACTGTCTCCAGCCACTAGAGGTCAGGAGTGCACAGTTTTAAAGGGCTCTGATTATGTCAGTTTCTGAGTCTCACAGTCTGAATTAATGTGATTTACAACCCAAACTTTCACATCACCTGAGCTCTGGAGCCTGAAACCAGTGGAACACAAGTTTAGATGGAACATTGTCAGAGGGTTTTGGTTAGGGTGGGGTAGACCCTCCTAAAGACCTGTTATATTATAAAGTGTTCAGCAGACGTGAACATGTTACAATACAACTCAATTCATTCATTTATCAGTAGGAGTAGTAGTAGCTTTATTTGTAGCAGCTTTAATAATACATTGGTAGTTGTGTAAGAAACAGCAGTGCTAAATATTAAAACATATTAATAAATAAATCATCTATTAAATATCTTAAAACCTGCAACAGTTATAAAGAGTTTGGATTTTTAACAGTAGCAGCTGCTGTGTCAGATGTGATAAAGTTAACACCTCATAGATGGAGTAGTTGTACTTTATGTGTTTTTAAGTTAATTTCATTTGACTAAATCCTTTTATGAGCCAAAATAATGAAGGCTCATTTCTAAAATGTATTTTTGGCTTCTTTTTCTACATTGAGTCCATATTTTTATCTGTTTCTGTAGTGAACTTGTCATAATGACTGTGTAGAAGAAGCAAAAAAAGAGCTGTAAGAGGCTCTGTAGACATTGTTCCATTGAAATCCTTTTTTGTTGTAGTGCACACATCACTGACTTCAGAAGATGTGAAAAGTATTGTCTAAACATACAGTCTCATAATGTTTGTAAGTTGGTTCTGTCTAAATATATTGAATTATGAAGAGTTGGATAGAAACATTGCAGAATGGACAGTAGGAGACATGTATTTGGATGGAACACTGTCACAGGTTTAGGGTTAAAGCTTTTTCCTTCTGTTACACAGTTCAACACAGACACACTCATTAAAACATATAAGCATAAATACACATTTGTAGCTCATGTGGTAACAGAAGCGTTGTTACTGTACTTTGCTTGGTTTTATTACTGGGCTAACCCACTCTGCCTTCTATCTTGTCTTACATAGTGTATTTAGAATTTTCCATGTCCAAATATTAAGCTGCAAAATTAAATCATGTTCAGTTGTTTTCAGATTCAGATTCAGAGAACTTTATTTGTCCCGAGGGGGGCAATTTAAGGCACATTGAGCAGCATGAGGTGAAAAAGACATTTCAAACAAGACACAACAAGAAACATACAATATATATACATATATTTACAATACCAGGGTGAATAAAGTGCAGACAGTGTCAAAGTAAAGTTTGACAACAGAAACATAAAATGTATAAGTGGTAACAGTTGGTCTAATGATTGTAGTGATATTTCAGTATTTCAGCAGCTTTAGCAGCAGAAGAAGCAGCAGGATTAGTTCTAATGGCTTCATAACAGAGGTAAAGAGCTTCAGCAGAGTCTAGTGGAAATATTCACTTCTGTTTTTCATCCATCACTGTGCTCACTTTTTCTCTGAAATTTCCACAGACAGTTGAACCTGTTCAGCTTGTTGGTGTCTTATCTTCACCTAAACAGGAAGACTCAACTATTCTGAGCATCTAAACCTTGTAGACGGTCGGTCAGATTATCTATCACACACTCAGAGGAAAGATCCAGTGAAGCTGTTTTTCTCCTTGTCTCTCTTCTCAGATACACCATTACACACCAGCCTGATTCAGCAACACATCATATGGCTTGACCGGTGCACGCTGGTTTTCCACTCTGGACCTAGCCAGCGGGTACAACCAGGTTCCAGTGGCAGAGGCAGACTGGCCTTAAACGGTGTTCTGCAACCCCTTTGGCCTCTTGAATGGAACCGCATGCCCTTTGGGCTCTGCAATGCTCCTAGCACCTTCCAGAGACTGATGCAACGGATTTTTGGCAACCAACAATGCCAGTCCCTGCTCCTCTATCTGGATGACATTGTGGTTTTCTCCTCCACAGTCAAGCAGCATCTAGAGAGGTTGGAGGTGGTGCTGGGGACGGCTGCAACAGGAAGGTCTCAAAGCAAAACTTGCCAAGTGTGCCTTCTTCCCTGCGGGAAGTGTGCTATTTGGGACACAACATGCCCCAAATAGCACACTTCCCTGAGTGGAAGTGTGCTATTTGGGGCATGTTGTGTCTGATCAGGGTGTCTCCACAGATCCTAGCAAGGTGGAGGTCGTGGCCAACTGCCAGCCTCCGACCACCATTTCTGAGCTGCGGTCGTTCCTTGGCTTTGCCAGTTACTACCGCTGGTTTGTGGAGGGTTTTGCCAAGCTGGCTGCCCCCTACACAAGCTAGTTGCCGAGCTTGAGGCGCCAAGTCAAAAAGATCAGAGCGAGGAATCAGGGGCACTGGACTGAGGAGTGCCGGCAAAGCTTTGAGATGCTTAAAACCGATGCACTGGTGCTTGCTTATGCTGATTTTTCCTCCCTTTCATCTTTCAGGTTGATGCAAGCTATGGTGGCCTGGGAGCTATGCTGTCACAGGAGCAGGGTGGCAAGGTGAGGCCCATCGATTATGCTAGCCGAGGTTTGAGGCCCACTGAGCATAACATGGCAAATTATAGCTCCATGAAGCTGGAGTTATAAGTGGGCCATGACTTAAAAATTCAGGGTGTATCTGCTCGGCCATAAATGTCTGGTCTGCACGGACAACAATCCACTCAGCCACCTGTCCTCCGCTAAGCTTGGTGCTGCCGAACGGCGCTGGGCAGCACAGCTTGCCTCATTTGATTTTGAGATCAAGTATTGCTCAGGAGGAGTAATAAAATGCTGATGCTGAAGCCACACAAGCAGCTGTTATAGCCTTGCCCTACCATACCCCTTCTGACCTCTGTGTGTTCCAGCAAGATGATTCTGTTATCCAGGAGATCTTGGCATTTTGGGAACAGAAGTGGCGGCCGAACTATGAGGAGCAAAAGCAGCTGTCACAGCCTGCTTTGGCATTGTTCCGGCAATGGGACCGCTTGGTAGAGAGGGATGGAGTCCGTTTTTCAGTTGTTGTTGCCTGCTTCTCTAAAACAAGAGGTTTTGACAGAGGTCCATCAGAGGCATGGCCATCAAGGTGTTGAGCGAACTCTGGAGCTGCTGCGACAGCAGTGTTACTGGCCAGCTATGTCCTCCAATGTGGCACATTGGTGTCAAAGTTGTGAGAGGTGCCAGGTTGCTAAGGACAACCAACCTGCTGTCCGTAGTTTCATGGGGCATTTGCTGGCTTCTCTGAGATCCTGGCCATGAACTACACCGTGTTGGAACCCACTCAAAATGGAATTGAAAATGTCCTTGTTCTTACTTATGTTTTCAGTAAGTATACACTGGCTGTTCCTACTCGTGACCAACGAGACTCCACTGTGGCTCAGGTGTTAGTGATGGAGTGGTTCTCAAAGTTTGGGGTCCCTGCCCGTATACATTCTGACCAGGGCCGCAACTTTGAGAGCTCCCTGATCCAGCAGCTTTGTGGCCTTTATGGCATTGAGAAATCCAGCACAACTCCATACCATCCAGCTGGCAATGGTCAGTGTGAGCGGTTTAATGGTACCCTTTACAACCTGCTGCGCATGCTCCCTCCCTGTGTCCCAGAAGCGGCACTGGAACTCTTGCCTGCCACAGGTGCTGTATTCTTACAACACAACGCCCCATCAGGCAAGTGGTGAGACCCCATTCTTCCTAATGTTTGGACAAGAGCCAAGGCTCCCAATTGATTATCTGTTGGGTCGAGTCCCAGACCCTGTTGGTGTCCATGAGTGGATTCAGGAGCATCAGGCTCATTTACAGATAGTGTTTGAAGGCACCTGAGAGAGGTTGAGAGTCACAGCAGAATGCCGAAAGAGGAATCATGACCAGCATGTCCAAGGCGCTCCACTGAAGGTGGGCCAGTTGGTATTGTTGCGAGATTTTAGTGTGTGAGGGCGCCATAAGATCCAGGATCTGTGGAGCTCTGTGGTGTACAGAGTTCTTAAAGCGCCAAAAGGAGGCTCTGTGTATACCATTGCACCTACAGGTGACCACACCAAAGCCAGACGAGTCCATTGGACGCTGTTGAAGGCCTTGGTTGGAGTTGGTTCCCCAGGTGATGCTGCCACCCCCTGTTCATCTCCTCCTGACCAGCAACAGTTGGAGGACAACCTGTCATTTGATGGTGACTTGTTGGTCCTGTGGCAGCGCCTAGCCAATTAGCTGCAGCGACTCAGACCACCTCTTTGTTGCCAGCGTTATGGACAAATGCAGCCCAGACTGCATCAGGTCCTTCAGTGACCCCTGCTGCTGTGGCAGCAGGCTCAGTACCTTCCCAGCTGGCTGTTCCATCAGCCATTGACCCTGGCACCAGTGACACGGCAGTACACTGGACGGCATGGTCGATGGCTGGTCAACACTCCAATGTCCATCATCTCCCGAGATCAGTCGGAGGCATTGGTCACGTTGCTGTAAATGTTCCGGGGCCAGTGTCTAATGCTGTTTCTGCCGTCTTTAGGCCGTGGAGCTAGCTGTGGTATCTTGGGCTTTGGCTTATCCATCGTCCGGGTGACGATGCATTTGGCGGGTAGATTGTAGCAGGCTGAGATGTTTCACCTTTCATCTCCCAGTGCGAGTTTGCGCCGTTTTCTTCACCTTGGTCCTGGTTGGCCTATCACCACATGAGGGCACTCTATAAAAGGGTGCTGTGGCCATCTTGACCCTCTCATGCTCCTGGCTCCGGGGCTCACTTCCTGGTCGCCCGCTTCCTTCTGCCTTGTCGTTGCTGGTGCAGACGCCGAACTGCAGGCCCTACACCAACGTGCGTGGCTCGTGGGTTCATATCCAGTGCTGCAAATTAGCTGCAGGTTGCTGCTAGCCTCCACTGTTGCCGAGTGGACACGCGCTCGCTTCTCTCTTCCTCAGGCGATCACACCTAGGGAAGCTGATAGGTATGTACGTCTCAGTGCGTTTGATGCAGTTAACCTGCTTGTGCCTTTCATGTGTAGCTTGGTTAACTGTGTTTCCTTCTTTTTGTTAATACAGAGGACTATTTGCTGGCTGCTCTGTCCAGCACGGAGCAAGAAATACTGCTGCTTTGCCTGCTTTGCCTGTTTTGCCTGGTTTTGCCTCAACAAGGTGTTTCTGCCGCGCTTCACCGGTGTGGTTCCGCTGGCCGCTCGGGTGCTCTGGCGTTGCTGCTGTCGGGCTGCGCAGGTGGACAACGTAATCACCCCTACCTACGCGAGTATTGAATGGACAGTTTTGTTTGCCTTGGGCCTGGACTTTAAAAATTGAATGAATGCAATGTGGGGTTGCTCCTTATTTAATGCCCCCATTTCCTCTGTTGTATTTAGTTAGTATGGGTTTGGGGTTATTCTTTTGATTACTTTGTTTTCTTTATAGCTTTTGTTTCTATTAGATTAGGTTATTTGGTTTATTAAATATTCGGTTTAACTAGGTTCTGTGCTGATTTATTTGTTGTTTTTTCTTTTCTTTCTTTTCTTATGTAATTTTGATATTCTGTTATTCAATTAGCCCTGGTATTCAGTTGGATTGTTTTATTTTGTTTTCTGACTGTTTGTTTCTTTTGTCTGTGACAACAATTTTATGTTATGCTATTGATATTCTTAGTTGCTTTGGTTAATTTGTAAGCATTGGTTTATTGTTTTTGTTAGTATTTGTATATTGGTTATTTATTTTCCTGTGTTGGGAGTGACCCCACTAATTTTACTTCCTTGTCCCTTTTCAGTGGCTGAGAGCTGAAGGTGGTGGCGGTCGTGGTGCCGGGGTGGTTTCCCCCTCTTTCCTGTGTCATGTGCCTCCCCTGGTCCTGGGTTCCTTTCACTACGTGTGCGTGGGTGTGTGTGGCTGTCACGTGTGGCTGGGGTGATAATTTTGTATATTATGTGGGATCTCTCACCCCCTTCTCGAGCTGGCCTCCCGGTAAGCCTCAGCCCTGATAAGGCCCCCTTTTCCCTCACGTCCCCTGTGTATGAATGGTGTTTTATAATGTTTTAATACAATTTT
>JAFBJY010001565.1:0-18475 GCA_016801885.1 Toxotes chatareus | reverse complement strand
TTTTTATGACATTTTGAGGTCAAAAATTTTTGACTTTTGGTCCGATTTTGACGCCTTTACTATACTATGACGTTTTTATGACTTTTGAGGTCAAAATTTTTGACTTTTGTGTCCGAAAACGCCTTTTACTATACTATGATCGCTTTTTATGACATTTTTGAGGTCAAAAAATTTTTTTTGACTTTTTTGTTTATTTTGACGCCTTTATTATACTATGACGTTGAGTCGTTTTTTATGATTATTTTGAGGTCAAAAATTTTGACTTGTTTAAAAAAACATTCTTTACCAAAATGATCGCTATAGATCTTTGACTGTTCGTATAAATTTTTTGATTTTTTTGGTCATTTAACTATATGCTATGACGTTTTTATGACATTTTGAGGTCAAAAAATTTTTGACTTTTTTCATTCGAAAAACGCCTTTACTATACTATGATGTTTTTATGATATTTTGAGGTCAAAAAAATTTTGACTTTTTGTCCGAAAAACGCCTTACTATACTATGACGTTTTTTTATGACATTTTGAGGTCAAAAAATTTTGACTTTTTACCCATTTTGACGCCTCTTACCATACTATGACGTTTTTATGACATTTTGAGGTCAAAATTTTTTTTGACTTTTTTTTCTGAAATAAAAAACGCCTTACACTATACTATGACGCGTTTATGACTCTTTTGAGGTCAAAAATTTTTTGACTTTTTTTCTTCGTAAAAACGCTTTTTACTATACTATGACGTTTTTATGACATTTTGAGGTCAAAAATTTTGACTTTTGTCCGATTTTGACGCCTTACTATACTATGACGTTTTTTTATGACATTTTGAGGTCAAAAAATTTTTGACTTTTTTGGCCGAAAAAACGCCTCATACTATACTTATGATGATGAGGTCAAAAAAATTTGAATTATGACGCTTTTTTATGACATTTTGAGGTCAAAAAATTTTTGACTTTTTTGGTCAAAAACACGCGCTTACTTATACTATGACGTTTTATGATTACTTTTGAGGTCAAAAATTTTTTGACTTTTTTGCCGAAAAAACGCCATACTATACTATGACGCTTTTATGATTTCTTTGAGGTCAAAATTTTTTTACTTTTGGTCCGATTTGACGCATATACTATACTATGACGCTTTTTATGATATTTTGAGGTCAAAAATTTTTTGACTTTTTTTGGCCAAAAAACGCTTCATACTATACTATGACGCTTTTATGACATTTTGAGGTCAAAAAATTTTTGACTTTTTTGGCGATTTTTGACGCCTTTACTATACTATGACGTTTTTATGACATTTTGAGGTCAAAATTTTTGACTTTTTTGGCCTATTTTGACGCCTTTACTATACTATGACGTTTTTTTATGACATTTTGAGGTCAAAAAAACCATTTTGACTTTTTTTTCCGAAAAAACGACTTTACTATACTATGACGTTTTTTATGACATTTTGAGGTCAAAAATTTTGACTTTTTGGTCCGAAAATTTGACTTTTACTATACTATGACGTTTTTATGACATTTTGAGGTCAAAAATTTTTTTGACTTTTTTTATCGATTTTGATCTTTACTATACTATGATCGTTTTATTTCTTTGAGGTCAAAAATTTTGACTTTTTGGTCAATTTTGACGCCATTTACTATACTATGGACGCTTTTTATGACATTTTGAGGTCAAAAAATTTTTGACTTTTTTATCTCAAAAAAACGCCTTACTATACTATGACGCTTTTTATGACATTTTGAGGTCAAAAATTTTGACTTTTTTGGTCGAAAAACGCCTTACTATACTATGACGTTTTTTATGACATTTTGAGGTCAAAAAATTTTGACTTTTTTGGTCCGATTTTGACGCTTTTACTTTATACTATGACGCTTTTTTATGACATTTTGAGGTCAAAAATTTTTTGACTTTTTACCGAAAAACGCCTTACTACTATACTATGACGCTTTTTATGACATTTTGAGGTCAAAAAATTTTTGACTTTTTTTGGCCGATTTTGACGCTTACTATACTATGATTTTTTATGACATTTTGAGGTCAAAAAATTTTTGACTTTTTTTTCGAAATTTTGACGCCTTTACTATACTATGATCGCTTTTTATGACATTTTGAGGTCAAAATTTTTTTGACTTTTTTACTATTTTTGACGCCTTTACTATACTTATGACGTTTTTATGACATTTTGAGGTCAAAAAATTTTTGACTTTTTTTCTCAAAAATTTTGATTTTGACGCCTTTACTATACTATGACGCTTTTTATGACATTTTGAGGTCAAAATTTTTTTGACTTTTTGGTCGAAAAATCGACCTTACTATACTATGACGTTTTTATGACATTTTGAGGTCAAAAATTTTTTGACTTTTTTTGGTTTAATTTTGCCGCTTTACTATACTATGACGCTTTTTATGACATTTTGAGGTCAAAAAATTTGACTTTTTTTTGTTTTGACGCCTTACTATACTATGACGTTTTTTATGACATTTTGAGGTCAAAAAATTTTTACTTTTTGCTTATTATTTGGACGCCATTACTATACTATGACGTTTTTTATGACATTTTGAGGTCAAAAAAATTTTTGACTTTTTTTTGGCCGATTTTGACTTTACTATACTATGACGTTTTTTATGACATTTTGAGGTCAAAATTTTTTTTGACTTTTTTTTACCGATTTGACGCCCATTACTATACTATGATGCTTTTTATGACATTTTGAGGTCAAAAAATTTTTTTTGACTTTTTGGGTTTACCGATTTTACGCCTTTTACTATACTATGATCGCTTTTTATGACATTTTGAGGTCAAAAAATTTTGACTTTTTGGTCAAAAAAACGCCTTTACTATACTATGACGCTTTTTATGACATTTTGAGGTCAAAAATTTTTGACTTTTTTGTCCGATTTTGACACTTACTATATACTATGACGTTTTTTTATGACATTTTGAGGTCAAAAAATTTTTTGACTTTTTAATCCGAAAAACGCTTTTACTATACTATGATCGCTTTTTTGACATTTTGAGGTCAAAAAATTTTTGACTTTTTTTGGCCGAAACGCCTTACTATACTATGACGCTTTTTATGACATTTTGAGGTCAAAAATTTTTTGACTTTTTTTGGCCGATTTTGAAAAACGCCATACTATACTATGACGTTTTTTTATGACATTTTGAGGTCAAAATTTTTTGACTTTTTTTTACCGATTTTTGATCTTTACTATACTATGATGTTTTTTATGATGACTTTGAGGTCAAAAATTTTTGACTTTTTTTTTTAATTTTTGACGCCTTTACTATACTATGATACTATGACTTTTTTATGACATTTTGAGGTCAAAAAATTTTTGACTTTTTTTGTCCGATTTTGACGCCTTTACTATACTATGACGTTTTTTATGACATTTTGAGGTCAAAAAAATTTTTTGACTTTTTTTTGAAAAAATGACGCATACTATACTATGACGCTTTTTTATGACATTTTGAGGTCAAAAAAATTTTTGACTTTTTTTTGGCCGATTTTGACGCCTTTTACTATACTATGACGTTTTTTATTTTGAGGTCAAAAATTTTGACTTTTTTGTCAAAAACGCCTTACTATACTATGACGCGTTTTTTGACATTTTGAGGTCAAAAATTTTTGACTTTGACCCATTTTGACGCTTTCTTTACTATACTATGACGCTTTTTATGACATTTTGAGGTCAAAAATTTTTGACTTTTTTGTTGAAAAAACGCCTTTACTATACTATGACGCTTTTTATGACATTTGAGGTCAAAAATTTTTGACTTTTTTTTTTTGCCGATTTAAACGCCTTTACTATACTATGACGTTTTTTATGACATTTTGAGGTCAAAAAAAAATTTGACTTTTTTTTGTCAAAAACGCCTTTACTATACTATGACGTTTTTTTATGACATTTTGAGGTCAAAAATTTTTGACTTTTTTTGGCCGATTTTGACGCCTTACTATACTATGACGCTTTTTATGACATTTTGAGGTCAAAAAAATTTTTGACTTTTTTGGTCGAAAAAACGCCTTACTATACTATGACGTTTTTTATGACATTTTGAGGTCAAAAAATTGATCTTTCTTTTTGACTTTTTGGCCGATTTTGACGCCTTTACTTTACTATGACGCTTTTTTTATGACATTTTGAGGTCAAAAATTTTGACTTTTTTTGCTTTGAAAAAAACGCCTTTATACTATGACGCTTTTTTATGACATTTTGAGGTCAAAAATTTTTTGACTTTTTTTGTCCGATTTTTGACGCCTTTACTATACTATGACGCTTTTTGACATTTTGAGGTCAAAAAATTTTTGACTTTTTTTCCGATTTTGACGCCTTTACTATACTATGACGTTTTTTTATGACATTTTGAGGTCAAAAAATTTTTGACTTTTTTTGTCCGAAAACGCCTTACTATACTATGACGCTTTTTTATGACATTTTGAGGTCAAAAAATTTTGACTTTTTTCCGATTTTGACGCCTTTACTATACTATGACGTTTTTTATGACATTTTGAGGTCAAAAATTTTTTGACTTTTTTTGTTCGATTTTGACGCCATTACTATACTATGACGCTTTTTATGACATTTTGAGGTCAAAAATTTTTTGACTTTTTGGCCGAAAAAAACGCCATACTATATACTATGATCGTTTTTATGACATTTGAGGTCAAAAATTTTTTGACTTTTTTGTAAATTTTGACTTGAAAAACGCCGCTTTACTATACTATGACGTTTTTTATGACATTTTGAGGTCAAAAAAAATTTTGACTTTTTTGGCCGATTTTGACGCTTTACTATACTATGATCGCTTTTTTATGACATTTTGAGGTCAAAAAATTTTTGACTTTTTTTGGTCGAAAAACGCCTTTACTATACTATGACGTTTTTTTATGACATTTTTGAGGTCAAAAAATGCCTTTTTTTGACTTTTTTTGAGTCGAAAAAAACGCCTTTTACTATACTATGATCGTTTTTTATGACATTTTGAGGTCAAAAATTTTTGACTTTTTTTATCCGATTTTGACGCCTTTACTATACTATGACGTTTTTTGATGACATTTTGAGGTCAAAATTTTTTGACTTTTTTTCGCCGAAAAAAACGCTTTATATTATACTATGACGCTTTTTTATGATTTTGAGGTCAAAATTTTTGACTTTTTTATCAAATTTTGACGCCTTACTATCTATGACTATACTATGATGTTTTGAGGTTTTATGAGGTTTGAACGCCTTTATTATTTTTGACTTTTTTTTTTCGCCGATTTTGATTTTCTTTACTATACTATGACGCTTTTTATGACATTTTGAGGTCAAAAAATTTTGACTTTTTCCGACTTTTTTGTCCAAAAAACGCCATACTATACTATGACGTTTTTTTATGACATTTTGAGGTCAAAATTTTTTGACTTTTTTTCGCCGATTTTGACGCCTTTACTATACTATGACGCTTTTTTATGACATTTTGAGGTCAAAAATTTTGACTTTTTTTCTTTACGATTTTGACGCCAAAAAATTTTGACTATACTATGACGTTTTTATGACATTTTTTGAGGTCAAAAAATTTTGACTTTTTACGTCCGAAAAACGCCTTACTATACTATGACGCTTTTTTATGACATTTTGAGGTCAAAAAACGCTTGACTTTTTTGTCCGATTTTTACGCCTTTACTATACTATGACGCTTTTACTATGACATTTTGAGGTCAAAAATTTTTGACTTTTTTGTCCGATTTTGACGCTTTACTATACTATGACGCTTTTTATGACATTTTGAGGTCAAAAAAATTTTGACTTTTTTTCACCGATTTTGACGCCTTTTACTATACTATGACGTTTTTATGACATTTGAGGTCAAAAAAATTTTGACTTTTTTTTATTTTAAAAACGCCTTTACTATACTATGACGCTTTTTTTTATGACATTTTGAGGTCAAAAATTTTTTGACTTTTTTTTTGCCTTATTTTGACGCCTTACTATACTATGACGCTTTTTTATGACATTTTGAGGTCAAAAATTTTTGACTTTTTTGTCCGATTTTGACGCCTTTACTATACTATGACGCTTTTTTATGACATTTTGAGGTCAAAAATTTTTGACTTTTTTTGGCTGAAAAACGCTTTACTATACTATGACGTTTTTTATGACATTTTGAGGTCAAAAAATTTTTGACTTTTTTAATGTATTTTGACGCCTTTTTTGATACTATTGAGGTCAAAAAATTTTTTTTGACATTTTGAGGTCAAAAACTTTTTATGACTTTTTGAGGTCAAAACGCTTTGACTTTACTAAAAACGCTACTATACTATGACGCTTTTTATGACATTTTGAGGTCAAAAATTTTTTGACTTTTTCGCCGAAAAACGCCTTTACTATACTATGACGCTTTTTTATGACATTTTGAGGTCAAAAATTTTTTTGACTTTTTTTACCGAAACGCCTTACTATACTATACTATGACGTTTTTTATGACATTTTGAGGTCAAAAATTTTGACTTTTTTGTTATTTTGACGCCTTTACTATACTATGACGTTTTTTATGACATTTTGAGGTCAAAAAATTTTTTGACTTTTTTTAGTCGAAAAAACGCTTTACTATACTATACTTGCTATGACGCTTTTTATGACATTTTGAGGTCAAAACTATTTTTTGACTTTTTTTGGTCAAAAAACGCCTTTTTTACTATACTATGACGTTTTTTTTATGACATTTTGAGGTCAAAAATTTTTGACTTTTTTTTTCAAAAAAACGCCTTACTATACTATGACGTTTTTTATGACATTTTGAGGTCAAAAATTTTTTGACTTTTTTATCCGATTTTGACGCTTTACTATACTATGACGCTTTTTATGACATTTGAGGTCAAAAATTTTGACTTTTTTTGTTCAAAAACGCCTTTACTATACTATGACGCTTTTTATGACATTTTGAGGTCAAAAAATTTTTGACTTTTTTTGTCCGATTTGACGCTTACTATACTATGACGTTTTTTATGACATTTGAGGTCAAAAATTTTTTGACTTTTTTTTTTTATGATATTTGAAAAAATTTTTGACTATACTATGACGTTTTTTATGACATTTTGAGGTCAAAAAAATTTTTTTTTTTTTTTGACCGATTTTGACGCTATACTATACTATGACGCTTTTTTATGACATTTTGAGGTCAAAATTTTTGACTTTTTAACTTATTTTGGACGCCTTACTATACTATGATGAGGCTTTATGACATTTTGAGGTCAAAATTTTTTTTTTGGCTGAAAAACGGCTTACACTACTATACTATGACGCTTTTTTATGACATTTTGAGGTCAAAAATTTTTGACTTTTTTTGCCCGAAAAAACGCCATACTATACTATGACGCTTTTTTTATGACATTTTGAGGTCAAAAAATTTTTTTTAGACTTTTTTTGTCCGATTTTGACGCCTTACTATACTATGATGTTTTTTATGACATTTGAGGTCAAAATTTTTTGACTTTTTTGTCCGATTTTGACGCCTCTTTACTATACTATGACGCTTTTTATGACATTTTGAGGTCAAAAATTTTTTGACTTTTTTTCAAAAAAAACGCCTTACTATACTATGATGTTTTTTTATGACATTTTGAGGTCAAAAATTTTGACTTTTTGACTTTTTTAACGATTTTGACGCTTTTAACTATACTATGACGTTTTTTATGACATTTTGAGGTAAAAATTTTTTGACTTTTTTTATGACGTTGACGTTTGAGGCTCAAAATTTATGACTTTTTTATGACATATTGAGGTCAAACTATGATCGCTTTTTTGACATTTTTTAGGACATTTTGAGGTCAAAATTTTTTTGACTTTTTTCGGCCGAAAAACGCCTTACTATACTATGACGTTTTTATGACATTTTGAGGTCAAAAAATTTTTGACTTTTTTACGCCTCCTTACTATACTATGATCGCTTTTTATGACATTTTGAGGTCAAAAAAATTTTTTGACTTTTTTTGACTTCAATTTTGACGCCTTTACTATACTATGACGTTTTTTATGACATTTTGAGGTCAAAATTTTTTGACTTTTTTCGAAATTTTGACGCCTATACTATACTATGACGCTTTTTATGACATTTTGAGGTCAAAAAAATTTTGACTTTTTTTGCCGATTTGACGCTTTTTACTATACTATGACGCTTTTATGACATTTTGAGGTCAAAAATTTTTGACTTTTTTTTGTCCCGATTTTGACGCCTTTACTATACTATGACGTTTTTTATGACATTTTGAGGTCAAAAAATTTTTTTTTTTTTTTTGTCAAATGACGCTTTACTATACTATGACGCTTTTTATACTTTTGAGGTCGTTTTTTTTTGGTCATGACATTTTTGACGCTACTATACTATGATTTTTTGACTTTTTGAGGTCGAAAATTTTGATTTTTTTACTTCTTTACTATACTATACTATGACGCTTTTTATGACATTTTGAGGTCAAAAATTTTTTGACTTTTTTTTGACCGATTTGACGCTTTACTATACTATATGACGTTTTATGACATTTTGAGGTCAAAAAAATTTTGACTTTTTTTAATAAAAACGCCTTTTACTATACTATGACGTTTTTAATGACATTTTGAGTAAAAAAATTTTTGACTTTTTTACCGAAAAAACGCCTTTACTATACTATGATCGTTTTTGATATATTTGAGGTCAAAATTTTTTGACTTTTTTGGCCTATTTTGACGCCTTCTTTACTATACTACACGTTTTTTTATGACATTTTGAGGTCAAAAAATTTTGACTTTTTTTAACCGATTTTGATTATACTTTTTTTACAGGTATACTATGACGTTTTTTATGACATTTGAGGTCAAAAAATTTTGACTTTTTTTTAATTTTGACGCCTTACTATACTATGACGACGCTTTTTTATGACATTTTGAGGTCAAAATTTTTTTGACTTTTTTTTGATTTTGACGCCTTACTATACTACTTATGACGCTTTTTATGACATTTTGAGGTCAAAATTTTTTTGACTTTTTGGCCGATTTTTGACGCTTTACTATACTATGTCGCTTTTATGACATTTTGAGGTCAAAATTTTTGATTTTTTCAAAAACGCCTATTATATGACTATACTTATGACGCTTTTTTTATGACATTTTGAAGTCAAAATTTTTTTGACTTTTTTGTCACGATTTTAGATTTTATTACTATACTAAGGACGTTTTTGATGATTTTGAGGTCAAAAATCTTGACTTTTTTTTGTTAGATTTTGACGCCTTACTATACTATGACGTTTTTTATGACATTTTGAGGTCAAAATTTTTGACTTTTTTTGCCGAAAAACGCCTTCTATACTATGACGCTTTTATGATATTTTGAGGTCAAAAAATTTTTGACTTTTTTTACGATTTTGACACTCTTTACTATACTATGACGCTTTTTATGAGATTTGAGGTCAAAAAAATTTTTTCACTTTTTTTTGGCCGATTTTGACGCCTTTTTTACTACTATGACGTTTTTATGACATTTTGAGGTCAAAAAAATTTTTGACTTTTTGGCCGACGATTTTGACGCCTTTACTATACTATGACGCTTTTTTATGATATTTTGAGGTCAAAATGTTTGACTTTTTTTCACCGATTTTGACGCCTTTACTATACTATGACGTTTTTTTATGACATTTTGAGGTCAAAAAATTTTTGACTTTTTTAAGCCGATTTTGACGCTTTACTATACTATGACGTTTTTTGGATGACATTTTGAGGTCAAAAAATTTTTATGACTTTTTGAGGCTCAGATTTTGACGCCTTTACTATACTATGATGACGCTTTTTATGACATTTTGAGGTCAAAAATTTTTGACTTTTTTGGTCGATTTTTGATTTACTTTACTATGACGTTTTTTTTATGACATTTTGAGGTCAAAATTTTTTTTACTTTTTTGAAGTCCGATTTTGACGCTTTTTACTATACTTATGACGCTTTTTATGACATTTTGAGGTCAAAAATTTTGACTTTTTTTGATCCATTTTGGACGCCTTTACTATACTATGACGTTTTTATGATATTTTGAGGTCAAAAATTTTTTGACTTTTTTCCACCACATTTGACGCTCTTACTATACTATGACGTTTTTTATGACATTTTGAGGTCAAAAAAAAATTTGACTTTTTTTTGGTCGATTTTGACGCCTTACTATACTATGACGCTTTTTTATGACATTTGAGGTCAAAAAATTTTGACTTTTTGTCATTTCATTGCCTTATATCTATACTATGACGTTTTTATCAAAAAATTTATGATTTTTTGACATTTGAGTCAAAAATTTTTTTTTTTATGGCCGAAAAAAACGCCATATTATACTATGACGTTTTTTATGACATTTTGAGGTCAAAAATTTTTGACTTTTTTTCAAAATTTTGACGCTTCCTACTATACTATGACGTTTTTATGACATTTGAGGTCAAAATTTTTGACTTTTTGTTTGAGGTCAAAAAAATTTTGACTTTTTTTTGGCCGATTTTGACGCCTTTTACTATACTATGACGTTTTTTATGACATTTTGAGGTCAAAAAAATTTTTGACTTTTTTTGGCCGATTTTGACGCCTTACTATACTATGACGCTTTTTATGACATTTTGAGGTCAAAAAAAATATGACTTTTTTGGCCGATTTTGACGCCTTTACTATACTATGACGTTTTTTTATGACATTTTGAGGTCAAAAAAATTTTGACTTTTTTTGTCCGATTTTGACGCCTTACTATACTATGACGCGTTTTTTATGACATTTTGAGGTCAAAAAATTTTTGACTTTTTTGTCCGATTTTGACGCCTTTACTATACTATGACGTTTTTTATGACATTTTGAGGTCAAAAATTTTTTTTGACTTTTTGTTCGAAAAAACGCCATACTATACTATGTCGTTTTTTATGACATTTTGAGGTCAAAAATTTTTTGACTTTTTTGTCCGAAAAAAAAACGCCATACTATACTATGACGTTTTTTATGACATTTTGAGGTCAAAAAAATTTTTTTTTTTTTTTTTGCCGATTTTGACGCCATACTATACTATGACGCTTTTTGATGACATTTTGAGGTCAAAAAAATTTTGACTTTTTTGGCGATTTTGACGCCATACTATACTATGACGTTTTTATGACATTTTGAGGTCAAAAAAAATTTTTGACTTTTTTTGTCCGATTTTGACGCCTTACTATACTATGACGTTTTTTATGACATTTTGAGGTCAAAAAAAATTTTGACTTTTTTTGTCCGATTTTGACGCCTTACTATACTATGACGTTTTTTATGACATTTTGAGGTCAAAAAATTTTTTGACTTTTTTGTCCGATTTTGACGCCTTACTATACTATGAGGTTTTTTATGACATTTTGAGGTCAAAAAATTTTGACTTTTTTGGCCGAAAAAAACGCCTTACTATACTATGACGTTTTTTATGACATTTTGAGGTCAAAAAAATTTAGACTTTTTTGCCGATTTTGACGCCTTACTATACTATGACGTTTTTTATGACATTTTGAGGTCAAAAAATTTGACTTTTTTTGTCCGATTTTGACGCCTTACTATACTATGACGTTTTTTTATGACATTTTGAGGTCAAAAAAATTTTGACTTTTTTTGTCCAATTTTGACGCCTTACTATACTATGACGTTTTTTATGACATTTTGAGGTCAAAAAATTTTTTTGACTTTTTTTTTTCCCGAAAAAAACGCCTTACTATACTATGACGTTTTTTATGACATTTTGAGGTCAAAAAATTTTTTTTGACTTTTTTTGACCGATTTTGACGCCTTACTATACTATGACGTTTTTTATGACATTTTGAGGTCAAAAAATTTTTTGACTTTTTTGTCGAAAAACGCCTTACTATACTATGACGTTTTTTATGACATTTTGAGGTCAAAAAAATTTTTGACTTTTTTGGCCGATTTTGACGCCTTACTATACTATGATGTTTTTTATGACATTTTGAGGTCAAAAAATTTTTTGACTTTTTTTGGCCGATTTTGACGCCTTACTATACTATGACGTTTTTTATGACATTTTGAGGTCAAAAATTTTTTGACTTTTTTTGTCAGATTTTGCGCTTTACTATACTATGACGTTTTTTTTATGACATTTTGAGGTCATAAAAAAATTTGACTTTTTTGGCCGATTTTGACGCCTTACTATACTATGACGTTTTTTATGACATTTTGAGGTCAAAAAAATTTTGACTTTTTTTGTCCGATTTTGACGCCTTACTATACTATGACGTTTTTTATGACATTTTGAGGTCAAAAAAAAAATTTGACTTTTTGGCCAAAAAAACCGCTACTATACTATGACGTTTTTTTATGACATTTTGAGGTCAAAAAATTTTTTGACTTTTTTGTCCGATTTTGACGCCTTACTATACTATGACGTTTTTTATGACATTTTGAGGTCAAAAAAAATTTGACTTTTTTTGGCCGATTTTGACGCCTTTACTATACTATGACGTTTTTTATGACATTTTGAGGTCAAAAAAATTTTTGACTTTTTTGCCGATTTTGACGCCTTACTATACTATACTATGACGCTTTTTATGACATTTTGAGGTCATAAAAAAATATGACTTTTTTTGCCGATTTTGACGCCTTACTATACTATGACGTTTTTTATATGACATTTTGAGGTCAAAAAAAAATTTGACTTTTTTTGGCCGATTTTTTATGATGCCTTACTATAAATATTTGACTTTTTTTTATGACATTTTGAGGTCTAAAAATTTTTTTATGACTTTTTGAGGTCAAAATTTTGACTTTTTTGACGCCCTTATACTATACTATGACGTTTTTTATGACATTTTGAGGTCAAAAATTTTTTGACTTTTTGTTTTTGAAAAAACGCCATACTATACTATATGCGTTTTTTATGACATTTTGAGGTCAAAAATTTTTTGACTTTTTTTGGCCGAAAAAGCCATACTATACTATGACGTTTTTTTATGACATTTTGAGGTCAAAAAAATTTTTGACTTTTTTGTCCGATTTTGACGCCATACTATACTATGTCGCTTTTTATGACATTTTGAGGTCAAAAATTTTTTTGACTTTTTTTGTCCGATTTTTTTTTGACGCCATACTATACTATGACGTTTTTTATGACATTTTGAGGTCAAAAAATTTTTTTTGACTTTTTTGTCCGATTTTGACGCCATACTATACTATACTATGACGTTTTTTATGACATTTTGAGGTCAAAAAAATTTTGACTTTTTGTCCGATTTTGACGCCTTTACTATACTATGACGTTTTTTATGACATTTTGAGGTCAAAAAATTTTTGACTTTTTTTGGCGAAAAAACGCCATACTATACTATGTCGTTTTTTATGACATTTTGAGGTCAAAAAAATTTTGACTTTTTGGCCGAAAAAACGCCATACTACTATACTATGACGTTTTTATGACATTTTGAGGTCAAAAAAATTTTGACTTTTTTTTGTCCGATTTTGACACCTTACTATACTATGACGTTTTTTATGACATTTTGAGGTCAAAAAAATTTTTGACTTTTTGCCGAAAAAAACGCCATACTATACTATGTCGTCGTTTTTTATGACATTTTGAGGTCAAAAAAATTTTGACTTTTTTTTGCCGAAAAAACGCATACTATACTATGACGTTTTTTATGACATTTTGAGGTCAAAAAATTTTTTTTTTTTGGTCCGAAAAACGCCATATACTATACTATGACGTTTTTTTATGACATTTTGAGGTCAAAAATTTTTTGACTTTTTTTGTCCGAAAAAACGCCATACTATACTATGACTATGACGTTTTTTATGACATTTTGAGGTCAAAAAAATTTTTTGACTTTTTTTGATTTTTTGACGCCTACTATACTATGACGCTTTTTATGACATTTTGAGGTCAAAAAAAATTTTGACTTTTTTTGGCCGATTTTGACGCCTTATACTATACTATGACGTTTTTTATGACATTTTGAGGTCAAAAATTTTTGACTTTTTTGTCCGATTTTGACGCCTTTACTATACTATGACGTTTTTTTATGACATTTTGAGGTCAAAAAAAATTTTGACTTTTTTGTCGATTTTGACGCCTTACTATACTATGACGCTTTTTATGACATTTTGAGGTCAAAAAAATTTTGACTTTTTTGGCCGATTTTGACGCCTTACTATACTATGACGTTTTTTATGACATTTTGAGGTCAAAAAAAATTTGACTTTTTTTGGCCGATTTTGACGCCTTACTATACTATGACGGTTTTTTTATGACATTTTGAGGTCAAAAAATTTTTTAACTTTTTTGGCCGAAAAAACGCCTTTACTACTATTTTGACGCCTTGACATTTTGACTATACTATGACGTTTTTTATGACATTTTGAGGTCAAAAAAAATTTGACTTTTTGAGTCCGATTTTGACGCCTTACTATACTATGACGTTTTTTATGACATTTTGAGGTCAAAAAATTTTTGACTTTTTTTCGCGATTTTGACGCCTTACTATACTATGACGTTTTTTATGACATTTTGAGGTCAAAAAAAATTTTGACTTTTTTTGGCCGATTTTGACGCCTTACTATACTATGACGTTTTTTTTATGACATTTTGAGGTCAAAAAAAAATTTGACTTTTTGGCCGATTTTGACGCTTTACTATACTATGACGTTTTTATGACATTTTGAGGTCAAAAAAAATTTGACTTTTTTTGTCCGATTTTGACGCCTTACTATACTATACTATGACATTTTTTATGACATTTTGAGGTCATACAAAAATATTTGACTTTTTTTGGTCAAAAAATTTTTTTCGCCTTTACTATACTATACTATGACGCGTTTTTATGACATTTTGAGGTCAAAAAAAATTTGACTTTTTTGGCCGATTTTGACGCCCTTACTATACTATGACGTTTTTTTATGACATTTTGAGGTCAAAAAATTTTGACTTTTTTTTAAAAAACCGATTTTGACGCCTTACTATACTATGACGTTTTTTATGACATTTTGAGGTCAAAAAAAACTTTTGACTTTTTTTGGCCGATTTTGACGCCTTACTATACTATGACGTTTTTTATGACATTTTGAGGTCAAAAAAATTTTGACTTTTTTTCCCGATTTTGACGCCTTTACTATACTATGACGTTTTTTATGACATTTTGAGGTCAAAAAAATTGACTTTTTTGTCCGATTTTGACGCCTTACTATACTATGACGTTTTTTTATGACATTTTGAGGTCAAAAAAATTTTGACTTTTTTTGGCCGATTTTGACGCCTTACTATACTATGACGTTTTTTATGACATTTTGAGGTCTAAAAAAATTTTGACTTTTTTTGTCCAATTTTGACGCCTTACTATACTATGACGTTTTTTATGACATTTTGAGGTCAAAAATTTTTTTAACTTTTTTTGGCCGAAAAAAACGCCTTACTATACTATGTCGTTTTTTATGACATTTTTAGGTCAAAATTTTGTTTGACTTTTTTTGGCCGATTTTGACGCCATACTATACTATGACGTTTTTTATGACATTTTGAGGTCAAAATTTTTTTTGACTTTCTATGACTGATTTTGACGCCTTACTATACTATGACGTTTTTTATGACATCTTGAGGTCAAAACATTTTTTGACTTTTTTTGGCCGAAAAAAACGCCATACTATACTATGACGTTTTTTATGACATTTTGAGGCCTAAAAATTTTTTGACTTTTTTTGCTGAAAAAAACGCCATACTATACTATGACGTTTTTTATGACATTTTAAGGTCAAAAATTTTTTTGACTTTTTTTGGCCAAAAAAAACGCCATACTATACTATGTCGTTTTTTATGACATTTTGAGGTCAAAAAAATTTTGACTTTTTTTTCCCCGAATTTGACGCCTTACTATACTATGACGTTTTTTTGTAACATTTTAAGGTCAAAAAAATTTTTGACTTTTTTTGGCCAAAAAAAAAAACGCCATACTATACTATGTCGTTTTTTATGACATTTTGAGGTCAAAAAAATTTTGACTTTTTTTGGCCGATTTTGACGCCTTACTATACTATGACGTTTTTTATGACATTTTGAGGTCTAAAAAAATTTTGACTTTTTTTGTCCAATTTTGACGCCTTACTATACTATGACGTTTTTTATGACATTTTGAGGTCAAAAATTTTTTTAACTTTTTTTGGCCGAAAAAAACTCCTTACTATACTATGTCGTTTTTTATGACATTTTTAGGTCAAAAATTTTTTTGACTTTTTTTGGCCGAAAAAAACGCCATACTATACTATGACGTTTTTTATGACATTTTGAGGTCAAAATTTTTTTTGACTTTCTATGACTGATTTTGACGCCTTACTATACTATGACGTTTTTTATGACATCTTGAGGTCAAAAAATTTTTGACTTTTTTTGGCCGAAAAAAACGCCATACTATACTATGACGTTTTTTATGAAATTTTGAGGCCTAAAAAATTTTTGACTTTTTTTGCTGAAAAAAACGCCATACTATACTATGACGTTTTTTATGACATTTTAAGGTCAAAAAATTTTTTGACTTTTTTTGGCCAAAAAAAACGCCATACTATACTATGTCGTTTTTTTATGACATTTTGAGGTCAAAAAAATTTTTGACTTTTTGTGGCCGAAAAAAACGGCATTTTTTGATTTTTTTCCCCGATTTTGACGCCATACTATACTATGTCGTTTTTTATGACATTTTGAGGTCAAAAAAAATTTTGACTTTTTTTGGCCGAAAAAAACGCCATACTATACTATGTCGTTTTTTTTATGACATTTTGAGGTAAAAAAAAACATGACTTTTTTTGTCCGATTTTGACGCCTTACTATAATATGACATTTTTTATGACATTTTGAGGTACAAAAAAATTTTGACTTTTTTTGGCCGATTTTGACGCCTTACTATAATATGACGTTTTTTATGACATTTTGAGGTACAAAAAAATTTTGACTTTTTTTGGCCGATTTTGACGCCTTACTATACTATGACGCTTTTTATGACATTTTGAGGTCATACAAAAATATGACTTTTTTTGGCCGATTTTGACGCCTTACTATACTATGACGTTTTTTATGACATTTTGAGATCCAAAAAAATTTTGACTTTTTTTGGCCGATTTTGATGCCTTACTGCCGTATGACGTTTTTTATGACATTTTGAGATGCAAGAAAATTTTGACTTTTTTTGTCCGATTTTGACGCCTTACTATACTATGACGTTTTTTATGACATTTTGAGGTCAAAAATTTTTTTGACTTTTTTTGCCTGAAAAAAACGCCATACTATACTATGTCGTTTTTTGACATTTTGAGGTCATTTTGAGGTCAAAAAAAAAACGCCTGACTTTTTGGGCGAAAAAACGCCATACTATACTATGACGTTTTTTATGACATTTAGACGTCAAAAAAACTTTTGACTTTTTTTGTCCGATTTTGACGCCATACTATACTATGTCGTTTTTAATGACATTTTGAGGTCAAAAATTTTTTTGACTTTTATTGGCCGATTTTGACGCCATACTATACTATGACGTTTTTTATGACATTTAGACGTCAAAATTTTTTTTTGACTTTTTTTGCCTGAAAAAAACGCCATACTATACTATGACGTTTTTTATGACATTTTGAGGTCAAAAAAAATTTTGACTTTTCTTGTCCGATTTTGACGCCATACTATACTATGACGTTTTTTATGACATTTTGAGGTCAAAAAAATTTTTTGACTTTTTTTGTCCGATTTTGACGCCTTACTATACTATGACGTTTTGATGTCCAAAAAAATTTTGACTTTTTTTGGCCGATTTTGACGCCTTACTATACTATGACGCGTTTTTTGATGATTTTGAGGTCCAAAAAAATGTTGACTTTTTTTGGCCGATTTTGACGCCTTACTATACTATGACGTTTTTTATGACATTTCGAGGTCATACAAAAATATGACTTTTTTTGTCCGATTTTGACGCCTTACTATACTATGACGTTTTTTTATGACATTTTGAGGTCTAAAAAAATTTTGACTTTTTTTGTCCAATTTTGACGCCTTACTATACTATGACGTTTTTTATGACATTTTGAGGTCAAAAATTTTTTTAACTTTTTTTGGCCGAAAAAAACGCCTTACTATACTATGTCGTTTTTTATGACATTTTAAGGTCAAAAAAATTTTTTTTTGACTTTCTATGACTGATTTTGACGCCTTACTATACTATGACGTTTTTTATGACATCTTGAGGTCAAAACATTTTTGACTTTTTGTCCCAAAAAAACGCCATACTATACTATGACGTTTTTTTATGACATTTTGAGGTCAAAAATTTTTTGACTTTTTTGGCGATTTTGACGCCATACTATACTATGTCGTTTTTTTATGACATTTTGAGGTTCAAAAAAATTTTGACTTTTTTGTCCGATTTTGACGCCATACTATACTATACTATGACGTTTTTTATGACATTTTGAGGTCAAAAAAATTTTTGACTTTTT
>JAFBJY010001564.1:0-34388 GCA_016801885.1 Toxotes chatareus | reverse complement strand
TTTTATGACATTTTGAGGTCAAAAATTTTTGACTTTTTTTGTCGATTTTGATTTACTTCTTTACTATACTATGACGTTTTTTTTATGACATTTTGAGGTCAAAAAAATTTTGACTTTTTTGTCCGATTTTTGACGCTTTTACTATACTATGACGTTTTTTTACATTTTTTGAGGTCAAAAAATTTTTGACTTTTTTTGTCCGAAAAAACGCCTTACTATACTATGACGTTTTTTATGACATTTTGAGGTCAAAAAAATTTTTGACTTTTTTTAACAAAAAAACACCTTACTATACTATGATTTTTTTTTATGACATTTTGAGGTCAAAAAAATTTTGACTTTTTTTGGCCATTTGACGCCTATACTATACTATGACGCTTTTTATGACATTTTGAGGTCAAAAAATTTTGACTTTTTTTATTCAAAAAACGGCATACTATACTATGACGTTTTTATGACATTTTGAGGTCAAAAATTTTGACTTTTTTCCCTTTAAAAAACGCCATACTATACTATGACGTTTTTTATGACATTTTGAGGTCAAAAAATTTTTTGACTTTTTTATTGTTTTGACTTATACCAAAAACGTTTTACTATACTATGACGTTTTTATGACATTTTGAGGTCAAAAAAATTTTGACTTTTTTGGTCCGAAACGACGCCTACTATACTATGACGTTTTTTATGACATTTTGAGGTCAAAAAATTTTTTGACTTTTTGTCTCCGAAAAAACGCCATTACTATACTATGACGCTTTTTATGACATTTTGAGGTCAAAAAAATTTTTGACTTTTTTGTCTAAAAAAAACGCTTACTATACTATGACGTTTTTTATGACATTTTGAGGTCAAAAAATTTTTGACTTTTTTCAAAAAAAACGCCATACTATGATGACGTTTTTATGACATTTTGAGGTCAAAAATTTTTGATTCTTTATTGTCCGAAAAACGCCTTTTACTATACTATGACGCTTTTTATGACATTTTGAGGTCAAAAAATTTGACTTTTTTTTCCGAATTTGACGCCTTACTATACTATGACGTTTTTATGACATTTTGAGGTCAAAAATTTTTGACTTTTTTTGTCCGAAAAAACGCTTATACTATACTATGACGCTTTTTATGACATTTTGAGGTCAAAAAATTTTTGACTTTTTTGTTCCGAAAAAACGCCATACTATACTATGACGTTTTTTTATGACATTTTGAGGTCAAAAAATTTTTGACTTTTTTGAAAAAACGCCTTACTATACTATGACGTTTTTTTATGACATTTTGAGGTCAAAAATTTTGACTTTTTAATCAAAAAACGCTTTTACTATACTATGACGTTTTTTATGACATTTTGAGGTCAAAAAAATTTTGACTTTTTTTTCCGAAAAAACGCCTTTACTATATACTATGACGCTTTTTATGACATTTTGAGGTCAAAAAAATTTTTGACTTTTTTTGTCCGAAAAACGCCTTACTTTACTATACTATGACGCTTTTATGACATTTTGAGGTCAAAAATTTTTGACTTTTTGTCCGAAAAAACGCCATTACTATACTATGACGCTTTTTATGACATTTTGAGGTCAAAAAAATTGTGATTTTTGACTTTTTGCCTAAAAAACGCTTTACTATACTATGACGCTTTTTTATGACATTTTTGAGGTCAAAAAATTTTTGACTTTTTTGTCCGAAAAAAACGCCTTTACTATACTATGACGCTTTTATGACATTTTGAGGTCAAAAATTTTTTGACTTTTTTGGTCCGATTTTGACGCCTTACTATACTATGACGTTTTTTATGACATTTTGAGGTCAAAAAATTTTTTGACTTTTTGTTCAAAAAAACGCCTTACTATACTATGACGCTTTTTTATGACATTTTGAGGTCAAAATTTTTTGACTTTTTTTTATCGATTTTGACGCCTTACTATACTATGACGCTTTTATGACATTTTGAGGTCAAAAAATTTTTTGACTTTTTTAACATTTTGAAACTTTTTGACGCCTTTGACTTCACTATATACTATGACGCTTTTTTATGACATTTGAGGTCAAAAAATTTTTGACTTTTTTTTGTCGAAAAACGCCTTACTATACTATGACGCTTTTATGACATTTTGAGGTCAAAATTTTTTTGACTTTTTTGGCCGAAAAACGCTTCATTACTATACTATGACGTTTTTTATGACATTTTGAGGTTAATCTTAAAAAAAATTTTGATTTTTTTGTTTCAAAAACGGCTTCGCCTTACTATACTATGACGTTTTTTATGACATTTTGAGGTCAAAAAATTTTTTTGACTTTTTTTTACTATGATCCGATTTTGACGCTTACTATACTATGACGTTTTTTATGACATTTTGAGGTCAAAATTTTTTTGACTTTTTTGGCCGATTTTGACGCCTTACTATACTATGACGTTTTTTATGACATTTTGAGGTCAAAAAATTTTGACTTTTTTGTATGATTTTGACGCTTTACTATACTATGACGCTTTTTATGACATTTTGAGGTCAAAAAAATTTTTGACTTTTTGTCCGAAAAAACGCCTTTACTATACTATGACGTTTTTATGACATTTTGAGGTCAAAAAATTTTTGACTTTTTTGTTCGAAAAAACGCCATACTATACTACTATGACGTTTTTTATGACATTTTGAGGTCAAAAAATTTTTTGACTTTTTTGGTCCAAAAAACGCCTTACTATACTATGACGTTTTTTATGACATTTTGAGGTCAAAAAAATTTTGACTTTTTTTCCGAAAAAAACGCCATACTATACTATGACGCTTTATTTTGACATTTTGAGGTCAAAAAATTTTTTGACTTTTTTGATCTCAAAAACGCGCCATACTATACTATGACGCTTTTTATGATACTTTTGAGGTCAAAAAATTTTTGACTTTTTTTTGTCCGAAAAACGCCTTTACTATACTATGACGTTTTTTATGACATTTTGAGGTCAAAAAATTTTTGACTTTTTTTGCCGAAAAACGCCTTTACTATACTATGACGTTTTTTATGACATTTTGAGGTCAAAAAATTTTTGACTTTTTTTCGAAAAACGCCTTTACTATACTATGATGCTTTTTATGACATTTTGAGGTCAAAAAAATTTTTGACTTTTTTGGCCGAAAAAAACGCCTTACTATACTATGACGTTTTTTATGACATTTTGAGGTCAAAAAATTTTTTTGACTTTTTTTGGCCGAAAAAAACGCCTTACTATACTATGACGTTTTTTATGACATTTTGAGGTCAAAAAAATTTGACTTTTTTTTCAAAAATTTTGCCGCCTTTACTATACTATGACGTTTTTTATGACATTTTGAGGTCAAAAATTTTGACTTTTTTATTTCGAAAAACGCTTTACTATACTATGACGTTTTTTATGACATTTTGAGGTCAAAAATTTTTTGACTTTTTTTGTCCCGAAAAAAACGCCTTACTATACTATGACGTTTTTTATGACATTTTGAGGTCAAAAAATTTTTTGACTTTTTTTGGCCGATTTTGACGCCTTACTATACTATGACGTTTTTTATGACATTTTGAGGTCAAAAAAATTTTTGACTTTTTTTTGTCGATTTTGACGCCTTACTATACTATGACGTTTTTTATGACATTTTGAGGTCAAAAATTTTTTGACTTTTTTTGGCCGAAAAAAACGCCTTACTATACTATGACGTTTTTTATGACATTTTGAGGTCAAAAATTTTTTTGACTTTTTTTGTCCGATTTTGACGCCTTTACTATACTATGACGCTTTTGATGACATTTTGAGGTCAAAAAATTTTTGACTTTTTTGTCCGATTTTGACGCCTTACTATACTATGACGTTTTTATGACATTTTGAGGTCAAAAAATTTTGACTTTTTTGGTCGAAAAACGCCATACTATACTATGACGCTTTTTATGACATTTTGAGGTCAAAAATTTTTGACTTTTTTTCAAAAAATTTTTTTGACGCCTTACTATACTATGACGCTTTTTATGACATTTTGAGGTCAAAAAAATTTTTGACTTTTTTGGTCCGAAAACGACGCTTTACTATACTATGACGCTTTTTTTATGACATTTTGAGGTCAAAAATTTTTGACTTTTTTTTTCGAAAAAACGCCTACTATACTATGACGCTTTTTATGACATTTTGAGGTCAAAAATTTTTTGACTTTTTTTGTCCGATTTTGACGCCTTTACTATACTATGACGCTTTTTATGACATTTTGAGGTCAAAAAAATTTTGACTTTTTTGGCCGAAAAAAACGCCTTTACTATACTATGACGTTTTTTATGACATTTTGAGGTCAAAAAAATTTTTTGACTTTTTTTCAAAAAAAACGCCTTACTATACTATGACGTTTTTTATGACATTTTGAGGTCAAAAAATTTTTTGACTTTTTTTTGTCCGATTTTGACGCTTACTATACTATGACGCTTTTTATGACATTTTGAGGTCAAAAAATTTTTGACTTTTTTGGTCGAAAACGCCTTACTATACTATGACGCTTTTTATGATTTTTGAGGTCAAAAATTTTTTTGACTTTTTTTGTCAAAAAACGCCTTTATACTATGACGCTTTTTATGACATTTTGAGGTCATTTGACTATGACGCTTTACTATGACGCTTTTTATGACATTTTGAGGTCAAAAAATTTTTGACTTTTTTGGCCGAAAAACGCCTTACTATACTATGACGTTTTTATGACATTTTGAGGTCAAAAAATTTTTTTGACTTTTTTGTCCGAAAAACGCGCTTTACTATACTATGACGCTTTTTATGACATTTTGAGGTCAAAAAAATTTTGACTTTTTTCCGAAAAAACGCCTTACTATACTATGATATGTTTTTTTATGACATTTTGAGGTCAAAAAATTTTTTTACTTTTTTGTCATAAAAAAATGGACTTTTTTGACTTATATACTATGACGTTTTTTATGACATTTTGAGGTCAAAAAATTTTTGACTTTTTGTTCCGAAAAAACGCCATACTATACTATGACGTTTTTTTTATGACATTTTGAGGTCAAAAAATTTTTGACTTTTTTGTCCGAAAAACGCGCCTTTACTATACTATGACGTTTTTTTTATGACATTTTGAGGTCAAAAAATTTTGACTTTTTTTTTTGTCCGAAAAAACGCCTTTTACTATACTATGACGCTTTTTTTATGACATTTTGAGGTCAAAAAATTTTTTGACTTTTTTTGTCCGAAAAAACGCCTTACTATACTATGACGCTTTTTATGACATTTTGAGGTCAAAAAATTTTGACTTTTTTGGCCGAAAAAAACGCCTTTACTATACTATGACGCTTTTTTTATGACATTTTGAGGTCAAAAATTTTTTGACTTTTTGGCCATTTTGACGCCTTACTATACTATGACGCTTTTTATGACATTTTGAGGTCAAAAAATTTTTTGACTTTTTTGTCCGATTTTGACGCCTTACTATACTATGACGCTTTTTTATGACATTTTGAGGTCAAAAATTTTTTTGACTTTTTTTTATCGAAAAAAACGCCTTTACTATACTATGACGCTTTTTATGACATTTTGAGGTCAAAAAAATTTTTGACTTTTTTTTTCCGAAAAAACGCCTATACTATACTATGACGTTTTTTTGATGACATTTTTTTTTGGTCAAAATGAATTTTATGACTTTTTTTTATTTTTGACTTTTTTGTCGAAAAAAACGCCTTTACTATACTATGACGTTTTTTATGACATTTTGAGGTCAAAAATTTTTTGACTTTTTTTGTCCGATTTTGACGCCTTTACTATACTATGACGCTTTTTTATGACATTTTGAGGTCAAAAATTTTTGACTTTTTTTGTCCGAAAAACGCCTTTTACTATACTATGACGTTTTTTATGACATTTTGAGGTCAAAAATTTTTGACTTTTTTTCCGAAAAAAACGCCTTTACTATACTATGACGTTTTTTATGACATTTTGAGGTCAAAAAAATTTTGACTTTTTTGTCCGATTTTGACGCCTTTTACTATACTATGACGCTTTTTTATGACATTTTGAGGTCAAAAAATTTTTGACTTTTTTATTTAAAAACGCTTACTATACTATGACGTTTTTTATGACATTTTGAGGTCAAAAAATTTTTGACTTTTTTGTCCGAAAAACGCCACGCTTTACTATACTATGACGTTTTTTATGACATTTTGAGGTCAAAAATTTTTTGACTTTTTTATTTTTGAGGTCGAAAAAACGCCTTTACTATACTATGACGTTTTTTTTATGACATTTTGAGGTCAAAAAATTTTTGACTTTTTTTGTCAAAAACGCGCCATACTATACTATGACGCTTTTTATGACATTTTGAGGTCAAAAAATTTTGACTTTTTTTTGTCCGATTTTGACGCCTTACTATACTATGACGTTTTTTATGACATTTTGAGGTCAAAAATTTTGACTTTTTTGTCCGATTTTGAACGCTTCTTTACTATACTATGACGTTTTTTATGACATTTTGAGGTCAAAAAATTTTTGACTTTTTGTTCGATTTTGACGCCTTACTATACTATACTATGACGTTTTTATGACATTTTGAGGTCAAAAATTTTTTATGACTTTTTGAGGTCAAAAAAAACGCTTTTTGTATACTATACTATGACGTTTTTTTTATGACATTTTGAGGTCAAAAAATTTTTGACTTTTTTTTGTCCGAAAAACGCCTTACTATACTATGACGTTTTTTATGACATTTTGAGGTCAAAAAATTTTTGACTTTTTTTCCCATTTTGAAAACGCTTATACTATACTATGACGCTTTTTATGACATTTTGAGGTCAAAAAAAATTTTGACTTTTTTTTTACCGAAAAAACGACGCCTTACTATACTATGACGTTTTTTATGACATTTTGAGGTCAAAAAATTTTTGACTTTTTGTCCGAAAAAACGCCTTTACTATACTATGACGTTTTTTTATGACATTTTGAGGTCAAAAAAATTTTGACTTTTTTGTCCGATTTTGACGCCTTACTATACTATGATGACGCTTTTTATGACATTTTGAGGTCAAAAAATTTTTTTGACTTTTTTTTCTTAAAAACGCCTTACTATACTATGACGTTTTTTATGACATTTTGAGGTCAAAAAAAAATTTTTGACTTTTTTTTCCGAAAAAACGCCTTTACTATACTATGACGTTTTTTATGACATTTTGAGGTCAAAAAATTTGACTTTTTGTCCGAAAACGCCTTACTATACTATGACGCTTTTTATGACATTTTGAGGTCAAAAAAATTTTTAAATTTTTTTGGGCGAAAAAACGCCTTACTATACTATGACGTTTTTTTATGACATTTTGAGGTCAAAAAAATTTTGACTTTTTTGGCCGATTTTGACGCCTTTACTATACTATGACGTTTTTATGACATTTTGAGGTCAAAAAAATTTTGACTTTTTTGTCCGAAAAACGCTTTACTACGCTTTATACTATACTATGACGCTTTTTATATGACGCTTTTTATGACATTTTGAGGTCAAAAAATTTTTGACTTTTTGTCCGAAAAAAACGCCTTACTATACTATGACGTTTTTTGACATTTTGAGGTCAAAAATTTTGACTTTTTTTGTCGATTTTGACGCCACTATACTATACTATGACGCTTTTTATGACATTTTGAGGTCAAAAATTTTTTGACTTTTTTGGCCGATTTTGAAAAACGCCTTACTATACTATGACGACGTTTTTTATGACATTTTGAGGTCAAAAAATTTTGACTTTTTTTTGTCCGAAAAAACGCCTTTACTATACTATGACGTTTTTATGACATTTTGAGGTCAAAAAATTTTTTTGACTTTTTTGGTCGAAAAAACGCCTTACTATACTATGACGTTTTTTTATGACATTTTGAGGTCAAAAAATTTTTTTGACTTTTTTGCCCGATTTTGACGCCTTACTATACTATGACGCTTTTTATGACATTTTGAGGTCAAAAAATTTTTGACTTTTTTTGGTCAAAAAAAATTTTTGATTTTTACTATACTATACTATGACGCTTTTTATGACATTTTGAGGTCAAAAAATTTTTGACTTTTGGCCGATTTTGACGCCTTTACTATACTATGATCGCTTTTTTTATGACATTTTGAGGTCAAAAATTTTTGACTTTTTTTTCCGAAAAAAACGCCTTTTACTATACTATGATGACGTTTTATGACATTTTGAGGTCAAAAAATTTTGACTTTTTTTGTCCGAAAAACGCCTTACTATACTATGACGTTTTTTATGATATTTGAGGTCAAAAAATTTTTTTGACTTTTTTGTCCGAAAAAACGCCTTACTATACTATGACGACGTTTTTTATGACATTTTGAGGTCAAAAAATTTTTTGACTTTTTTTTGTCCGAAAAACGACGCTTTACTATACTATACTATGACGTTTTTTATGACATTTTGAGGTCAAAAATTTTTGACTTTTTTGAGGTCCGAAAAAAACGCCTTACTATACTATGACGTTTTTTTATGACATTTTGAGGTCAAAAATTTTTGACTTTTTTGGTCCGAAAAAACGCTTTTTACTATACTATGACGTTTTTTTATGACATTTTGAGGTCAAAAAATTTTTGACTTTTTTTGTCTCAAAAAACGCCTTACTATACTATGACGTTTTTTATGACATTTTGAGGTCAAAAAATTTTTGACTTTTTTTGTCCGAAAAAACGCCTTTACTATACTATGACGTTTTTATGACATTTTGAGGTCAAAAAATTTTTTGACTTTTTTTGTTAAAAAAACGCCTTTACTATACTATGACGTTTTTTTATGACATTTTGAGGTCAAAAAATTTTTTTGACTTTTTTGTCCGAAAAACGCTTTACTATACTATGACGTTTTTTTATGACATTTTGAGGTCAAAAAATTTTTGACTTTTTTTTGGCCGAAAAAAACGCCTTACTATACTATGACGTTTTTTATGACATTTTGAGGTCAAAAAAATTTTTGACTTTTTTTGTTCGAAAAAAACGCCTTACTATACTATGACGTTTTTTATGACATTTTGAGATCAAAAAAATTTTTGACTTTTTTGTCCGATTTTGACGCCTTACGCCTACTATACTATGACGTTTTTTATGACATTTTTTATGAGATCAAAAAAATTTTTGACTTTTTTTGTCCGAAAAAAACGCCTTACTATACTATGACGTTTTTTATGACATTTTGAGGTAAAAAAAAACTTTGACTCTTTTTGTCCGAAAAAAACGCCTTACTATACTATGACGTTTTTTTTATGACATTTTGAGGTCAAAAAAAATGTCGATCTTTTTTGTCCGAAAAAAAACGCCTTACTATACTATGACGTTTTTTATGACATTTTGAGGTAAAAAAATTTTTGACTTTTTTTACGATTTTACGCCTTACTATACTATGATGACGCTTTTTATGACATTTTGAGGTCAAAAAAATTTTTGACTTTTTTGTCCGATTTTGACGCCTTACTATACTATGACGTTTTTTTATGACATTTTGAGGTCAAAAAATTTTTGACTTTTTTTGGCCGATTTTGACGCCTTACTATACTATGACGTTTTTATGACATTTTGAGGTCAAAAAAATTTTTTTGACTTTTTTTTGTTTAAAAAACGCCTTTACTATACTATGACGCTTTTTATGACATTTTGAGGTCAAAAAATTTTTGACTTTTTTTTCCAAAAACGCCTTTACTATACTATGACGTTTTTTATGACATTTTGAGGTCAAAAAAATTTTTGACTTTTTTTGTCCGAAAAAACGCCTTTACTATACTATGACGTTTTTTTTGATGACATTTTGAGGTCAAAAAAACGCCTTTTTTGACTTTTTTTTTTGAGGTCAAAATTTTGACTTTACTATACTACTATGACGTTTTTTATTACTATACTATGACGTTTTTTATGACATTTTGAGGTCAAAAAAAATTTTGACTTTTTTTTCCCGATTTTGACGCCTTTACTATACTATGACGTTTTTTATGACATTTTGAGGTCAAAAAATTTTTGACTTTTTTTTTCGAAAAAACGCCTACTATACTATACTATGACGTTTTTTATGACATTTTGAGGTCAAAAATTTTTTTGACTTTTTTTTGGTCAAAAAACGCCTTACTATACTATGACGTTTTTATGACATTTTGAGGTCAAAAAAATTTTTGACTTTTTTTGTCGATTTTGACGCCTTACTATACTATGACGTTTTTATGACATTTTGAGGTCAAAAAAATTTTTGACTTTTTTTGGTCGAAAAACGCCTACTACTATACTATGACGCTTTTTATGACATTTTGAGGTCAAAAAAATTTTTGACTTTTTTTGTTTAAAAAAACGACGCCTTACTATACTATGACGTTTTTTATGACATTTTGAGGTCAAAAAAATTTTTTGACTTTTTTTTTTTTATACGATTTTGACGCCTACTATACTATACTATGACGTTTTTTTATGACATTTTGAGGTCAAAAATTTTTTGACTTTTTTTTCAAAAAATTTTGACTTTTTTTTTTTGCGCTTACTATACTATGATGACGTTTTTTATGACATTTTGAGGTCAAAAAATTTTTTGACTTTTTTTGTCCGATTTTGACGCCTTACTATACTATGACGTTTTTTATGACATTTTGAGGTCAAAAAATTTTTTTGACTTTTTTTGTCCGAAAAAACGCCTTACTATACTATGACGTTTTTTATGACATTTTGAGGTCAAAAAAATTTTTGACTTTTTTTGCCGAAAAAAACGCCTTACTATACTATGACGTTTTTTATGACATTTTGAGGTCAAAAAATTTTTTGACTTTTTTTGTCGAAAAACGCCTTTACTATACTATGACGCTTTTTTATGACATTTTGAGGTCAAAAAATTTTTGACTTTTTTTTGGCCGAAAAAACGCCTTACTATACTATGACGTTTTTTATGACATTTTGAGGTCAAAAAAATTTTGACTTTTTTTTGTCGAAAAAAACGCCTTACTATACTATGACGTTTTTTATGACATTTTGAGGTCAAAAATTTTTTGACTTTTTTTGTCCGATTTTGACGCCTTACTATACTATGACGTTTTTATGACATTTTGAGGTCAAAAAAAACGTTTGACTTTTTTTTTGAGGTCGAAAAACGCCATACTATACTATGACGCTTTTTATGACATTTTGAGGTCAAAAAAAATTTTTGACTTTTTTGTCCGATTTTGACGCCTTTACTATACTATGACGTTTTTTATGACATTTTGAGGTCAAAAAAATTTTGACTTTTTTGGCCGAAAAACGCCTTTACTATACTATGACGCTTTTTTATGACATTTTGAGGTCAAAAAATTTTTGACTTTTTTGTCGAAAAAAACGCCTTTACTATACTATGACGCTTTTTTATGACATTTTGAGGTCAAAAAAATTTTTGACTTTTTGTCGAAAAAACGACGCTTACTATACTATGACGTTTTTTATGACATTTTGAGGTCAAAAAAATTTTTGACTTTTTTTGGCCGATTTTGACGCCTTACTATACTATGATGCTTTTTTATGATTTTTGAGGTCAAAAAATTTTTTGACTTTTTTGTCCGAAAAAACGCCTTACTATACTATGACGTTTTTTATGACATTTTGAGGTCAAAAAACGCTTTTTGACTTTTTTTTGACGCTCCGATTTTGACGCCTTTACTATACTATGACGCTTTTTTATGACATTTTGAGGTCAAAAAATTTTTTGACTTTTTTTTTCGAAAAAAACGCCTTTACTATACTATGACGTTTTTTTATGACATTTTGAGGTCAAAAATTTTTTGACTTTTTTTTCCGAAAAAAACGCCTTTACTATACTATGACGTTTTTTATGACATTTTGAGGTCAAAAAATTTTTGACTTTTTTGGTCCGATTTTGACGCCTTACTATACTATGACGTTTTTTATGACATTTTGAGGTCAAAAAATTTTTGACTTTTTTTTGTCCGAAAAAACGCCTTACTATACTATACTATTTATGACATTTTGAGGTCATGACATTTTGAGGTCAAAAAAATTTTATGACTTTTTTTTTTGAGGTCAAAAAAATTTTGACGCTTATTACTATACTTTATATACTATGACGCTTTTTATGACATTTTGAGGTCAAAAAAATTTTTGACTTTTTTGTCCGAAAAAACGCCTTTACTATACTATGACGCTTTTTTATGACATTTTGAGGTCAAAAAAATTTTTGACTTTTTTTCCCGAAAACGCCTTACTATACTATGACGCTTTTTATGACATTTTGAGGTCAAAAAATTTTTTGACTTTTTTGTCCCGAAAAAAACGCCTTTACTATACTATGACGTTTTTTATGACATTTTGAGGTCAAAAAATTTTTGACTTTTTTTTCCGAAAAACGCCTTACTATACTATGACGCTTTTTTATGACATTTTGAGGTCAAAAATTTTTTGACTTTTTTGGTCCGAAAAACGCCTTACTATACTATGACGCTTTTTTATGACATTTTGAGGTCAAAAAATTTTTTGACTTTTTTTGTCCGAAACGGACGCCTTACTATACTATGATGACGTTTTTTTGACATTTTTTGAGGTCAAAAAATTTTTTTGACTTTTTTTGACAAAAAACGCCTTTACTATACTATGACGTTTTTTACTATGACATTTTTTGAGGTCAAAAAATTTTTGACTTTTTTGTCCGAAACGCCTTACTATACTATGACGCTTTTTTATGACATTTTGAGGTCAAAAAAAATTTTTGACTTTTTTTGGCCGAAAAAAACGCCTTTACTATACTATGACGCTTTTTTATGACATTTTGAGGTCAAAAAATTTTTTGACTTTTTTGTCGAAAAAAAACGCTTTACTATACTATGACGTTTTTTATGACATTTTGAGGTCAAAAAATTTTTTGACTTTTTTGTCCGATTTTGACGCCTTTACTATACTATGACGTTTTTTTTTGACATTTTGAGGTCAAAAAATTTTTTGACTTTTTTTGTCGAAAAAAACGCCTTACTATACTATGACGTTTTTTATGACATTTTGAGGTCAAAAAATTTTGACTTTTTTTTGTCCGAAAAAACGCCTTTACTATACTATGACGCTTTTTATGACATTTTGAGGTCAAAAAATTTTTTTTTTGTCCTTTTTTATACTATGACGCTTTTTATGACATTTTGAGGTCAAAAATTTTTTGACTTTTACTATGACTATACTATGACGTTTTTTATGACATTTTGAGGTCAAAAAAATTTTTGACTTTTTTTGTCCGAAAAAACGCCTTACTATACTATGACGCTTTTTTTATGACATTTTGAGGTCAAAAAATTTTTTGACTTTTTTGTCCGATTTTGACGCCTTTACTATACTATGACGTTTTTTATGACATTTTGAGGTCAAAAAAAAATTTGACTTTTTTTTGGCCGAAAAAACGCCTTACTATACTATGACGCTTTTTATGACATTTTGAGGTCAAAAAAAATTTTGACTTTTTTACTATCCGAAAAAACGCCAAACTATACTATGATGACGTTTTTTTTTTATGACATTTTGAGGTCAAAAAATTTTTGACTTTTTTTTTTCCGAAAAAAACGCCTTACTATACTATGACGTTTTTTATGACATTTTGAGGTCAAAAAATTTTTGACTTTTTTTTGGCCGAAAAAACGCTTACTATACTATACTATGACGTTTTTTATGACATTTTGAGGTCAAAAAATTTTTGACTTTTTTTTGTCCGAAAAACGCCCTTTACTATACTATGACGTTTTTTTTATGACATTTTGAGGTCAAAAAAATTTTTTGACTTTTTTTTGTCCGAAAAAACGCCTTACTATACTATGACGACGTTTTTATGACATTTTGAGGTCAAAAAATTTTTGACTTTTTTGGCCGAAAACGCCTTTACTATACTATGACGTTTTTTTTTTATGACATTTTGAGGTCAAAAAAATTTTGACTTTTTTTTCGAAAAACGCCTTACTATACTATGACGTTTTTTTATGACATTTTGAGGTCAAAAAATTTTTTTGACTTTTTTTGTCCGATTTTGACGCCTTTACTATACTATGACGTTTTTTGATGATTTTTTGAGGTCAAAAAATTTTTGACTTTTTTTTGACGGTTTTTTACTATAAAAAACGCTTTACTATACTATGATGCTTTTTTTTGACATTTTGAGGTCAAAAAATTTTGACTTTTTGAGGTCGAAAAAAACGCTTTACTATACTATGACGCTTTTTTATGACATTTTGAGGTCAAAAAATTTTTGACTTTTTTGTCCGATTTTGACGCCTTACTATACTATGACGTTTTTTATGACATTTTGAGGTCAAAAAATTTTTTTGACTTTTTTGTCGATTTTGACGCCTTACTATACTATGACGTTTTTTTATGACATTTTGAGGTCAAAAAAATTTTTTGACTTTTTTTGTCCGAAAAAAACGCCTTTACTATACTATGACGCTTTTATGATGATTTTGAGGTCAAAAAAATTTTTGACTTTTTTTGGCCGAAAAAAAAAACGCCTTACTATACTATGACGTTTTTTATGACATTTTGAGGTCAAAAAATTTTTGACTTTTTTTGGCCGATTTTGACGCCTTACTATACTATGACGTTTTTTATGACATTTTGAGGTCAAAAAATTTTTGACTTTTTGGTCGAAAAAATTTACTATGACGTTTTTATGACATTTTGAGGTCAAAACTTTTTTATTCAAAAAACGCCTTACTATACTATGACGTTTTTTATGACATTTTGAGGTCAAAAATTTTTTTGACTTTTTTTGTCCGATTTTGACGCCTTACTATACTATGACGTTTTTTTATGACATTTTGAGGTCAAAAAAATTTTTGACTTTTTTTGCCCGAAAAAAACGCCTTACTATACTATGACGTTTTTTATGACATTTTGAGGTCAAAAAATTTTTTGACTTTTTTTGGCCGAAAAAAACGCCTTACTATACTATGACGTTTTTTATGACATTTTGAGGTCAAAAAAAATTTTGACTTTTTTGTTCGAAAAACGCCTTACTATACTATGACGCTTTTTTATGACATTTTGAGGTCAAAAAATTTTTTGACTTTTTTTGTTTTTTGACGCCTTTACTATACTATGACGCTTTATACTATACTATGACGTTTTTATGACATTTTGAGGTCAAAAAAAATTTTTGACTTTTTTTGGCCGATTTTGACGCCTTTACTATACTATGATCGCTTTTATGACATTTTGAGGTCAAAAAATTTTTGACTTTTTTTTTTTTTTTTGACTTTTACTATACTATGACGTTTTTTATGACATTTTGAGGTCAAAAAAATTTTTGACTTTTTTCAAAAAAAAAAAACGCCTTTACTATACTATGACGTTTTTTTTATGACATTTTGAGGTCAAAAAATTTTTGACTTTTTTTGGCCGAAAAAACGCCTTACTATACTATGACGTTTTTTATGACATTTTGAGGTCAAAAAATTTTTGACTTTTTTTTGGTCCGAAAAACGCCTTTACTATACTATGACGACGTTTTTATGACATTTTGAGGTCAAAAAATTTTTTGACTTTTTTTGGTCCGAAAAAACGCCTTACTATACTATGATGTTTTTTATGACATTTTGAGGTCAAAAAAAATTTTGACTTTTTTTTTTGTCCGAAAAACGCCTTACTATACTATGACGCTTTTTTTATGACATTTTGAGGTCAAAAAAATTTTTTTGACTTTTTTTCCGAAAACGCCGCCTTACTATACTATGACGTTTTTTTGATGACATTTTGAGGTCAAAAATTTTTTTTTACTTTTTTTGGTCAAAAAAAATTTTTTTTGTCCTTTTGACGCCTACTATACTATGACGTTTTTATGACATTTTGAGGTCAAAAATTTTTTTTGACTTTTGTCGAAAAAACGCCTTTACTATACTATGACGTGACGCTTTTTGACATTTTGAGGTCAAAAAATTTTTGACTTTTTTTTCCGATTTTGACGCCTTTACTATACTATGACGCTTTTTATGACATTTTGAGGTCAAAAAATTTTTTGACTTTTTTTGTCCGAAAAAACGCCATACTATACTATGACGTTTTTTATGACATTTTGAGGTCAAAAAAAAAATTTGACTTTTTTTTTGTCCGAAAAAAAAACGCCTTACTATACTATGACGTTTTTTATGACATTTTGAGGTCAAAAAAATTTTGACTTTTTTTTTGGTCGAAAAAAACCTTTTACTATACTATGACGCTTTTTTATGACATTTTGAGGTCAAAAAATTTTTTGACTTTTTTTTGTCCGATTTTGACGCCTTACTATACTATGACGTTTTTATGACATTTTGAGGTCAAAAATTTTTTGAGGTTTTTGTCAAAAAAAACTTTTTTTTTTATGACATTTGAGGTCAAAAAATTTTTGACTTTTTTGTCGATGACGCTTTATATATGACGTTTTTTATGACATTTTGAGGTCAAAAAATTTTTGACTTTTTTTTCCCGAAAAAACGCCTTACTATACTATGACGTTTTTTTTATGACATTTTGAGGTCAAAAAAAATTTTTTTGACTTTTTGGTCCGAAAAAAACGCCTTTACTATACTATGACGTTTTTTATGACATTTTGAGGTCAAAAAATTTTTGACTTTTTTTTGTCCCGATTTTGACGCGCCTTACTATACTATGACGCTTTTTTATGACATTTTGAGGTCAAAAAAAATTTTGACTTTTTTTTGGTCCGAAAAAACGCCTTTACTATACTATGACGTTTTTTATGACATTTTGAGGTCAAAAAATTTTTGACTTTTTTTTCCGAAAAACGCCACTATACTATACTATATGACATTTTTGAGGACGCTTTTTTTTGACATTTTGAGGTCAAAATACTATTTTTTGACTTTTTTTTTCAAAAAAAAAACTTTACTAAAAACGCTATACTATGACGTTTTTTATGACATTTTGAGGTCAAAAAATTTTTGACTTTTTTTTTGTCCGATTTTGACGCCTTACTATACTATGACGTTTTTTATGACATTTTGAGGTCAAAAAAAAATTTTGACTTTTTTTTGTCCCGAAAAAAACGCCTTTACTATACTATGACGTTTTTTTTTGACATTTTGAGGTCAAAAATTTTTGACTTTTTTTTTTCGAAAAAAACGCCTTTACTATACTATGATGTTTTTTATGACATTTTGAGGTCAAAAAATTTTTTTGACTTTTTTGTCCGAAAAAACGCCTTTACTATACTATACTATGACGTTTTTTTTATGACATTTTGAGGTCAAAAAATTTTTTTGACTTTTTTGGTCCGATTTTTGAAAACGCCTTACTATACTATGACGTTTTTTTATGACATTTTGAGGTCAAAAAAATTTGACTTTTTTTTGGTCGAAAAAACGCCTTTACTATACTATGACGACGTTTTTTATGACATTTTGAGGTCAAAAAAAATTTTGACTTTTTTTTTCCGAAAAACGCCTTTACTACTATGACGCTTTTTTATGACATTTTGAGGTCAAAATTTTGAGGTTTTTTTGTCGAAAAATTTTTTGACTTTTTTTGAGGTCAAAAAAACTTTTTTTACTATACTATATACTATACTATGACGTTTTTTATGACATTTTGAGGTCAAAAAATTTTTGACTTTTTTTTTCGATACTATGACGCTTTTTAAAACGCTTTTTACTATACTATGACGTTTTTATGACATTTTGAGGTCAAAAAATTTTTTGACTTTTTTTTTCCGAAATTTTACTATACTATGACGCTTTTTATGACATTTTGAGGTGAAAATTTTTTTTTGACATTTTGACGTCATACTATACTATGACGCTTTTTGACATTTTGAGGTCAAAAAAAATTTTTTTTTCAAAAAACGCCTTTACTATACTATGACGACGTTTTTATGACATTTTGAGGTCAAAAAATTTTTGACTTTTTTTTATCAAAAAACGCCTTACTATACTATGACGACGACTTTTTTTATGACATTTTGAGGTCAAAAAATTTTTGACTTTTTTTTTGTCCGAAAAAACGCCTTTACTATACTATGACGTTTTTATGACATTTTGAGGTCAAAAAATTTTTGACTTTTTTTGTCCGAAAAACGCCTTACTATACTATGACGTTTTTTTTGACATTTTGAGGTCAAAAATTTTTTTTGACTTTTTTGGCCGAAAAAACGCCATACTATACTATGACGTTTTTTATGACATTTTGAGGTCAAAAAAATTTTGACTTTTTTGTTCGAAAAAAACGCCTTACTATACTATGACGTTTTTTATGACATTTTGAGGTCAAAAAATTTTTGACTTTTTTTTTCGATTTTGACGCCATTTACTATACTATGACGCTTTTTTATGACATTTTGAGGTCAAAAAAAATTTGACTTTTTTTTTGAATTTTTGCCTTTGATTATGATTACTATACTATGACGTTTTCAAAAAATTTTGATTTTTTTTGTCAAAAATTTTGACGCTTTTGATGACATTTTGAGGTCAAAAATTTTTGACTTTTTGAAAAAAATTGACTACTATACTACTATGACGTTTTTTATGACATTTTGAGGTCAAAAAATTTTGACTTTTTTTTTTGAGGTCAAAAAAACGCCTTACTATACTATACTATGATTTTTTTTTGACATTTTGAGGTCAAAAAAATTTTTTGACTTTTTTTTGGCCGAAAAACGCCTTACTATACTATGATGACGCTTTTTATGACATTTTGAGGTCAAAAATTTTTTGACTTTTTTTTTCGAAAAAACGCCTTTACTACTATACTATGACGTTTTTTATGACATTTTGAGGTCAAAAAAAATTTTGACTTTTTTTGTCCGATTTTGACGCCTTACTATACTTATGACGAGGTTTTTTTGACATTTTTTTCGAGGTCGCCTTATATTTGACTTTTTTTATGACATTTTGAGGTCAAAAAAAAACTTTTTTTTTTTTGACTATACTATATACTATGACGCTTTTTATGACATTTTGAGGTCAAAAAAATTTTTTTTTTTTTTGTTTTTAAAAACGCCGCCTTACTATACTATGACGTTTTTTTTATGACATTTTGAGGTCAAAAAAATTTTTTTTTTTTTTTTTCAAAAAAAACGCCTTACTATACTATGACGTTTTTTTATGACATTTTGAGGTCAAAAAAAAAAAACTTTTTTTTTCCGAAAAACGCCTTTACTATACTATGACGTTTTTTTTGACATTTTGAGGTCAAAAAAAAATTTGACTTTTTTTTCCCGAAAACGCCTTACTATACTATGACGACGTTATGATTTTTGAGGTCAAAAAAATTTTTGACTTTTTTTTCGAAAAACGCCTTTACTATACTATGATGACTTTTTATGACATTTTGAGGTCAAAAATTTTTTTTTTTTTTTTTGAGGGTCGAAAAAACGCTTTTTTGTCGAATACTATGACGTTTTTTATGACATTTTGAGGTCAAAAAAAAATTTTTTGACTTTTTCTCAAAAAAACGCCTTACTATACTATATGACGCTTTTTTTTTGAGTCACATTTTTTGAGGTTTGACAAAAAAAACTTTTATGACTTTTTTTTTGAGGTCAAAAAAACGCTTTGCCCATACTATACTATACTACGTTTTTTATGACATTTTGAGGTCAAAAAAATTTTTTGACTTTTTGTCGAAAAAAACGCTTACTATACTATGACGTTTTTTATGACATTTTGAGGTCAAAAAAATTTTTGACTTTTTTGTTCGAAAAAAACGCCTTACTATACTATGATATGACGTTTTTATGACATTTTGAGGTCAAAAATTTTTTTTTTTTTTTTTTATACTATACTATGACGCTTTTTATGACATTTTGAGGTCAAAAAATTTTTTGACTTTTTGGTCGAAAAAACGCCTTTACTATACTATGACGTTTTTTATGACATTTTGAGGTCAAAAAAATTTTTTGACTTTTTTTTTTTTTTTTACGCTGATACTATACTATGATCGTTTTTTTTTGACATTTTGAGGTCAAAAAATTTTTGACTTTTTTTTTATGACAAAAAAACGCCTTTACTATACTATGACGACGCTTTTTACTATGACATTTTTGAGGTCAAAAAAATTTTTGACTTTTTTTCGAAAAAACGCTTTTATACTATGACGCTTTTTTGACATTTTGAGGTCAAAAAATTTTTTTGACTTTTTTTGGCCGAAAAACGCCTTACTATACTATGACGTTTTTTTATGACATTTTGAGGTCAAAAAATTTTTTGACTTTTTTTGTCCGAAAAAACGCCTTACTATACTATGACGCTTTTTTATGACATTTTGAGGTCAAAAAAATTTGACTTTTTTTATTTTTTTTGACGCCTTACTATACTATGATCGCTTTTTATGACATTTTGAGGTCAAAAAATTTTTTGACTTTTTTTTTTCGAAAAAACGCTTTACTATACTATGACGCTTTTTATGACATTTTGAGGTCAAAAAATTTTTTGACTTTTTTTTTCCGAAAAAAACGCCACTTTACTATACTATGACGTTTTTTTTATGACATTTTGAGGTCAAAAAATTTTTGACTTTTTTGGTCGAAAAACGCCTTTACTATACTATGATCGCTTTTTTATGACATTTTGAGGTCAAAAAATTTTTGACTTTTTTTTTGAAAAACGCCTTATACTACTATGACGCTTTTTTATGACATTTTGAGGTCAAAAAATTTTTTGACTTTTTTTTTGACCGAAAACGCTATACTATACTTTTTATGACTTTTGACGCTTTTTATTTTTATGAGGTCAAAAACATTTTTTTGACTTTTTTTGACTTTTTTAAAAAAAACGCCTTTACTATACTATGACGCTTTTTATGACATTTTGAGGTCAAAAATTTTTTTTTTTCCCGATTTTGAACGCCTTTACTATACTATGACGTTTTTTATGACATTTTGAGGTCAAAAAATTTTTGACTTTTTTGGTCCGATTTTGACGCCTTACTATACTATGATCGCTTTTTTATGACATTTTGAGGTCAAAAATTTTTTGACTTTTTTTTTTTAAAAAACGCCTATACTATACTTTTTATGACATTTTGAGGTTTTTTTTTTGACATTTTGAGGTTTGAAAAATATTTTTGACTTTTTTGACATTTTGAGGTCAAAAAATTTTTGACTTTTTTCGAAAAAACTTACTATACTATGACGTTTTTTATGACATTTTGAGGTCAAAAAATTTTTTGACTTTTTTTTTCCGAAAAACGCCTTACTATACTATGACGCTTTTTTATGACATTTTGAGGTCAAAAAAATTTTTGACTTTTTTGGTCGAAAAACGCCTTTACTATACTATACTATACTATGACGTTTTTTTATGACATTTTGAGGTCAAAAAAATTTTTGACTTTTTTTTTTTTCGAAAAAAACCTACTTTACTATACTATGACGTTTTTTTTGACATTTTGAGGTCAAAAAAATTTTTGACTTTTTTTTTTTCCGAAAAAAACGCCTTTACTATACTATGACGCGTTTTTATGACATTTTGAGGTCAAAAATTTTTTGACTTTTTTTCCGAAAACGCCATACTATTTTATGACTTTTTTTTTGAGGTCAAAATTTTTGAAAAACGCCTTTACTATACTACTATGACGTTTTTTATGACATTTTGAGGTCAAAAATTTTGACTTTTTTTTGTCGAAAAAAAACGCTTTTACTATACTATGACGTTTTTTTATGACATTTTGAGGTCAAAAAAATTTTTGACTTTTTTTGGCCGAAAAAAACGCCTTACTATACTATGACGTTTTTTATGACATTTTGAGGTCAAAAAAAAATTTGACTTTTTTTTTGCCGATTTTGACGCCTTACTATACTATGACGTTTTTTATGACATTTTGAGGTCAAAAATTTTTTGACTTTTTTTGGCCGAAAAAACGCCTTACTATACTATGATGACGTTTTTATGACATTTTGAGGTCAAAAAATTTTTGACTTTTTTTTTTAAACGCTTTTACTATACTATGACGCTTTTTTTTGATGATTTTTGAGGTCAAAAAATTTTTTTTGACTTTTTTTTTTTTGAAAAAAACGCCTTACTATACTATGATCGCTTTTTATGACATTTTGAGGTCAAAAAATTTTTGACTTTTTTTCCGAAAAAACGCCTTTACTATACTATGATTTTTTTTATGACATTTTACTATACTATGACGACGCTTTTTACTATGACATTTTGAGGTCAAAAAATTTTTTGACTTTTTTTTCCGAAACGCTTTTACTATACTATGACGCTTTTTTGACACATTTTGAGGTCAAAAAAATTTTTGACTTTTTTTTTTCCGAAAAACGCCTTACTATACTATGACGCTTTTTATGACATTTTGAGGTCAAAAAATTTTTGACTTTTTTTGGCCGAAAAACGCGCTTTTACTATACTATGACGTTTTTTGATGATTTTGAGGTCAAAAAAATTTTGACTTTTTTTTGGCCGAAAAACGCGCTTACTATACTATGACGCTTTTTATGACATTTTGAGGTCAAAAAAATTTTTGACTTTTTTTTTCGAAAAAACGCCTTACTATACTATGACGTTTTTTATGACATTTTGAGGTCAAAAAAATTTTTGACTTTTTTTTCCGAAAAAACGCTTTACTATACTATGACGACGCTTTATGACATTTTGAGGTCAAAAATTTTTTTTGACTTTTTGGCCGAAAAAACGCCTTACTATACTATGATCGCTTTTTATGATGACAAAAATTTTTTGAGGTTTTTGGTCGAAAAAAAAATTTATGACTTTTTTTTTGAGGTCAAAAAAACTTTTTTTGATCGACTACTATATATGATGACTTTTTTATGACATTTTGAGGTCAAAAAATTTTTTTTTTTTTTCGAAAAAAACGCCTTTACTATACTATGATGTTTTTTTATGACATTTTGAGGTCAAAAAAATTTTTTGACTTTTTTTTTCAAAAAAAACGCCTATACTATACTATGACGTTTTTTATGACATTTTGAGGTCAAAAAAAAAATTTTGACTTTTTTGGTCGAAAAAACGCCTTTACTATACTATGACGTTTTTTATGACATTTTGAGGTCAAAAAAATTTTTGACTTTTTTTTTTTGACCGAAAAAAACGCCTTTTTACTATACTATGATATACTATGACGATTTTTATGACATTTTGAGGTCAAAAAATTTTTGACTTTTTTTTTTCGAAAAAACGCCTTACTATACTATGACGCTTTTTTTTGACATTTTGAGGTCAAAAAATTTTTGACTTTTTTTTTTTTTTTTTGCCTTTATACTATACTATGACGTTTTTTATGACATTTTGAGGTCAAAAAAATTTTTGACTTTTTTTTCGATTTTGACGCCTTTACTATACTATGACGTTTTTTGATGACATTTTGAGGTCAAAAAATTTTTTGACTTTTTTTTTCCCGAAAAACCTTTACTATACTATGACGCTTTTTTATGACATTTTGAGGTCAAAAAAATTTTTGACTTTTTTGTCCGAAAAAACGCCTTACTATACTATGATGCTTTTTTATGACATTTTGAGGTCAAAAAAATTTGACTTTTTTTTTATTAAAAACGCCATTACTATACTATGACGTTTTTTATGACATTTTGAGGTCAAAAATTGACTTTTTTGTCTTTTTTTTGACGCCATACTACTATGACGATTTTTATTTGACGCCTTTGAAACTATTTTTGACTTTTTGTTGTCTAAAACGCCTTACTACTATACTATGACGTTTTTTATGACATTTTGAGGTCAAAAAAAAAATTTTGACTTTTTTTTGGCCGATTTTGACGCCTTACTATACTATGATGACGTTTTTATGACATTTTGAGGTCAAAAAATTTTGACTTTTTTTTTTTTTTTTTTGACGCCTATACTATATGACGTTTTTTATGACATTTTGAGGTCAAAAAAATTTTTGACTTTTTTTTTTTTTTTGACGCCTTTACTATACTATTTTTATGACGTTTTTTATGACATTTTGAGGTCAAAAAAATTTTTTTTTTTTTTTTTTATATGACATTTTGACGCCTTACTTTTACTATGACGAAAAAACGCTTTTTGATTTTTATGATTTTTGAGGTCAAAAAATTTTTGACTTTTTTTTTGATTTTGACGCCTTACTATACTATGACGCTTTTTTATGACATTTTGAGGTCAAAAAAATTTTTTGACTTTTTTTTCGAAAAAACGCCTTTACTATACTATGACGTTTTTTTATGACATTTTGAGGTCAAAAAAAATTTGACTTTTTTTGCCGAAAAAAACGCTTTACTATATACTATGACGTTTTTTATGACATTTTGAGGTCAAAAAAATTTTTTTTGACTTTTTTGTCCGAAAAACGCCTATACTATACTATGACGCTTTTTTATGACATTTTGAGGTCAAAAAAATTTTGACTTTTTTGTCGAAAAAACGCTTTTTACTATACTATGACGCTTTTTATGACATTTTGAGGTCAAAAAAACTTTTTTTGACTTTTTTGATCCTATACTATGAAAAAACGCATTTGAGGTCAAAAATTTTTTGACTTTTTTTGGCTATACTATGACGTTATGACGTTTTTATGACATTTTGAGGTCAAAAAAAATTGACTTTTTTTTTCGAAAAAACGCCATACTATACTATGACGTTTTTTTATGACATTTTGAGGTCAAAAAAATTTTTGACTTTTTTTGGTCCGAAAAAAACGCCTTTACTATACTATGACGCTTTTTATGACATTTTGAGGTCAAAAAATTTTTGACTTTTTTGTCCGAAAAAACGCCGCCTTACTATACTATGACGTTTTTTATGACATTTTGAGGTCAAAAAAATTTTTGACTTTTTTTGGCCGAAAAAAACGCCTTACTATACTATGACGTTTTTTTATGACATTTTGAGGTCAAAAAAAATTTTGACTTTTTTTGGCCGATTTTGACGCCTTACTATACTATGACGTTTTTTATGACATTTTGAGGTCAAAAAATTTTGACTTTTTTTGTCCAAAAAACGCCTACTACTATTTTATGACTATGACGTTTTTTATGACATTTTGAGGTCAAAAAATTTTTTGACTTTTTTTTGAGGTCAAAAATTTTTTGATTTTTTTCGCCTTTTTGACGCTTACTATACTATGACGTTTTTTATGACATTTTGAGGTCAAAAAATTTTTTGACTTTTTTTTTGAAAAAACGCGCCTACTATACTATGATGCTTTTTTATGACATTTTGAGGTCAAAAAAAATTTTGACTTTTTTTTTGCCGAAAAACGCCTTTACTATACTATGACGCTTTTTTATGACATTTTGAGGTCAAAAAAAAATTTTTTTTTTTTTACCGAAAAAAACGCCTACTATACTATGATGACGTTTTTTATGACATTTTGAGGTCAAAAAATTTTGACTTTTTTTTTGTCCGAAAAAACGCCTTACTATACTATGACGAGGTTTTTTTTGACATTTTGAGGTCAAAAAATTTTTTTGAGGACTTTTTTTTTCCGATTTTGACGCCTTTACTATACTATGACGTTTTTTTTTATGACATTTTGAGGTCAAAAAATTTTTTGACTTTTTTGGCCGAAAAAACGCCTTACTATACTATGACGTTTTTTATTTTGAGGACATTTTGAGGTCAAAAAATTTTTTGACTTTTTTTGTCGAAAAAAACGCCTATACTATACTATACTATGACGTTTTTGATGACATTTTGAGGTCAAAAAATTTTTTTGACTTTTTTGTTCGATTTTTTGACGCTACTATACTATGACGTTTTTTTTTATGACATTTTGAGGTCAAAAAATTTTTGACTTTTTTTTTTAAAAAACGCCTACTATACTATGACGTTTTTTTTATGACATTTTGAGGTCAAAAATTTTTGACTTTTTGGTCGAAAAAACGCCTTTACTATACTATGACGTTTTTTATGACATTTTGAGGTCAAAAAAAATTTTTTTTTTTTTTGGCCGATTTTGACGCCTTTACTATACTATGACGCTTTTTTTATGACATTTTGAGGTCAAAAAAAAATTTTTGACTTTTTTTTTCCGAAAAAACGCTTATACTATACTATGACGTTTTTTTATGACATTTTGAGGTCAAAAAAAAATTTTTGACTTTTTTTTACCGATTTTTTGACGCCTTTACTATACTATGACGTTTTTTATGACATTTTGAGGTCAAAAAATTTTTTTGACTTTTTTTATCGAAAAAACGCCTTACTATACTATGACGCTTTTTATGACATTTTGAGGTCAAAAAATTTTTTTGACTTTTTTTTCGAAAAACGCCTTTACTATACTATGACGACGTTTTTTTATGACATTTTGAGGTCAAAAAATTTTTGACTTTTTTGTCCGAAAAAACGCCTTTACTATACTATGACGTTTTTTTATGACATTTTGAGGTCAAAAAAATTTTTGACTTTTTTGACGCTTTTTATGACATTTTGAGGTCAAAAAAATTTGACTTTTTTACTCGAAACGCCTTTTTACTATACTATGACGTTTTTATGACATTTTGAGGTCAAAAATTTTTTGACTTTTTTTTTACCGAAAAAACGCGCTTTACTATATGATGACGTTTTTTATGACATTTTGAGGTCAAAAAAAATTTTTGACTTTTTTTGGCCGAAAAAACGCCTACTATACTATGACGCTTTTTTTTGACATTTTGAGGTCAAAAAATTTTTTTGACTTTTTTGTTCCGAAAAACGCCTACTATACTATGACGTTTTTTATGACATTTTGAGGTCAAAAAAATTTTTGACTTTTTTTGTTCGAAAAACGCCTTACTATACTATGACGTTTTTTATGACATTTTGAGGTCAAAAAATTTTTTGACTTTTTTGGCCGATTTTGACGCTTTACTATATACTATGACGTTTTTTATGACATTTTGAGGTCAAAAACTATACTATTTTTTTATGACTTTTTTTGAGGTCAAAAAAAACGCCTTACTATACTATACTATATGATGACGTTTTTATGACATTTTGAGGTCAAAAAACGCCTTTTTTTTATTTTTTTTTTGACATTTTGACGCCTTACTATACTATGACGCTTTTATACTATGACATTTGACATTTTGAGGTCAAAAAAAATTTTTGACTTTTTTTTGGCCGATTTTGACGCCTTACTATACTATGACGTTTTTTTATGACATTTTGAGGTCAAAAAAATTTTGACTTTTTTTTTTTTGAAAAAACGCCTTTTACTATACTATGATGTTTTTTATGACATTTTGAGGTCAAAAAAAATTTGACTTTTTTGTCCGAAAAACGCCTTTACTATACTATGACGTTTTTTTTGACATTTTGAGGTCAAAAAATTTTTTGACTTTTTTTTCGATTTTGACGCCTTACTATACTATGATCGCTTTTTTATGACATTTTGAGGTCAAAAAATTTTTGACTTTTTTTTGTTTAAAAAAACGCCTTACTATACTATGACGTTTTTTATGACATTTTGAGGTCAAAAAAATTTTTGACTTTTTTTTTGAAAAAACGCCTTACTATACTATGACGTTTTTATGACATTTTGAGGTCAAAAAATTTTTTGACTTTTTTTGTCCGAAAAACGCCTTACTATACTATGACGTTTTTTATGACATTTTGAGGTCAAAAAAATTTTTGACTTTTTTTGTCCGAAAAAAAACGCCTTACTATACTATGACGTTTTTTATGACATTTTGAGGTCAAAAAAATTTTTGACTTTTTTTGGCCGAAAAAACGCCTTACTATACTATGACGTTTTTTATGACATTTTGAGGTCAAAAAAAATTTGACTTTTTTTTGTCCGAAAAAACGCGCCTTACTATACTATGACGTTTTTTTGATGATTTTGAGGTCAAAAATTTTTGACTTTTTTTGGTCGAAAAAACGCCTTACTATACTATGACGCTTTTTATGACATTTTGAGGTCAAAAAATTTTTGACTTTTTGACCGAAAAAACGCCTTTATACTATGACGCTTTTTTATGACATTTGAGGTCAAAAATTTTTGACTTTTTTTGACCCATAAAACTATACTATACTATGACGCTTTTTATGACATTTTGAGGTCAAAAAATTTTTTGACTTTTTTTGTCCGAAAAAAACGCCATACTATACTATGACGTTTTTTTTATGACATTTTGAGGTCAAAAAAATTTTTTGACTTTTTGGTCGAAAAACGCCTTACTATACTATACTATGACGTTTTTATGACATTTTGAGGTCAAAAAAATTTTGACTTTTTTTGTCCGAAAAACGCTCTTTACTATACTATGACGCTTTTTATGACATTTTGAGGTCAAAAATTTTTTGACTTTTTTGTTCGAAAAACGCCATACTATACTATGACGTTTTTTATGACATTTTGAGGTCAAAAAATTTTTTTACTTTTTTGGTCCGATTTTGACGCCTATACTATACTATGACGTTTTTTTATGACATTTTGAGGTCAAAAAAAAAATTTTGACTTTTTTTGCCGAAAAAACGCCATACTATACTATGACGTTTTTTATGACATTTTGAGGTCAAAAAATTTTTGACTTTTTTTTTATTCGAAAACGCCATACTATACTATGACGCTTTTTATGACATTTTGAGGTCAAAAAATTTTTTGACTTTTTTTCCGAAAAACGCCTTACTATACTATGATCGCTTTTTTATGACATTTTGAGGTCAAAAAATTTTTGACTTTTTATCGAAAAAACGCCATACTATACTATGACGTTTTTTATGACATTTTGAGGTCAAAAAATTTTGACTTTTTGTTCAAAAAACGCCTTACTATACTATGACGTTTTTATGACATTTTGAGGTCAAAAATTTTTTTGACTTTTTTGGTCGAAAAAACGCCTTTACTATACTATGACGTTTTTTTATGACATTTTGAGGTCAAAAAAATTTTGACTTTTTTTTTCCGAAAAAACGCCTTATACTATACTATGATGACGTTTTATGACATTTTGAGGTCAAAAAAATTTTTGACTTTTTTTGGCCGAAAAAAACCTTTACTATACTATGACGCTTTTTATGACATTTTGAGGTCAAAAAATTTTTTTTGACTTTTTTTTCCGATTTTGACGCGCCATACTATACTATGACGTTTTTTATGACATTTTGAGGTCAAAAAATTTTTTGACATTTTTTGGCCGATTTTGACGCCATACTATACTATGACGTTTTTTATGACATTTTGAGGTCAAAAAATTTTTTGACTTTTTTTTTCAAAAAAACGCCTTACTATACTATGACGTTTTATGACATTTTGAGGTCAAAAAAATTTTGACTTTTTTGGTCGAAAAAAACGCCATACTATACATACTATACTATGACGCTTTTTTATGACATTTTGAGGTCAAAAAAATTTTTGACTTTTTTTGGCCGAAAAAACGCCACTTTACTATACTATGACGTTTTTATGACATTTTGAGGTCAAAAAATTTTTGACTTTTTTTGTTCGAAAAAACGCCATACTATACTATGACGTTTTTTATGACATTTTGAGGTCAAAAAAATTTTTGACTTTTTTGGCCGAAAAAACGCCTTACTATACTATGACGTTTTTTTATGACATTTTGAGGTCAAAAATTTTTTGACTTTTTTTGCCGAAAAAACGCTTTACTATACTATACTATGATTTTTTTATGACATTTTGAGGTCAAAAAATTTTTGACTTTTTTTTTCGAAAAAACGCCATACTATACTATGATGTTTTTTATGACATTTTGAGGTCAAAAAATTTTTGACTTTTTTGGTCGAAAAAACGCCTTTACTATACTATGACGCTTTTTATGACATTTTGAGGTCAAAAAATTTTTGACTTTTTTTTTACCGAAAAACGCCATACTATACTATGACGCTTTTTATGACATTTTGAGGTCAAAAAAATTTTGACTTTTTGTCCCGAAAAAACGCTTATACTATACTATGACGTTTTTTATGACATTTTGAGGTCAAAAAATTTTTGACTTTTTTTGGCCGAAAAAACGCCTTTACTATACTATGACGTTTTTTATGACATTTTGAGGTCAAAAAATTTTTTGACTTTTTTTATTTATTTTGACGCCTTTACTATACTATGACGTTTTTTATGACATTTTGAGGTCAAAAAAATTTTTGACTTTTTTTGGTCCAAAAAAACGCCATACTATACTATGACGTTTTTTATGACATTTTGAGGTCAAAAAAATTTTGACTTTTTTTGTCCGATTTTGACGCTTTACTATACTATGATCTTTTTTTTATGACATTTTGAGGTCAAAAAATTTTTGACTTTTTTTGTCGAAAAAACGCCATACTACTATACTATGACGTTTTTTATGACATTTTGAGGTCAAAAATTTTTTGACTTTTTTTGTCAAAAAAACGCCTTTACTATACTATGACGTTTTTATGACATTTTGAGGTCAAAAAAATTTTGACTTTTTTGGCCGAAAAAACGCCTTTACTATACTATGACGCTTTTTTATGACATTTTGAGGTCAAAAAATTTTTGACTTTTTGTTTTTGACGCCTTTACTATACTATGACGCTTTTTTTTGACATTTTGAGGTCAAAAAATTTTTTGACTTTTTGTTCGAAAAAACGCCATACTATACTATGACGTTTTTTTATGACATTTTGAGGTCAAAAATTTTTTGACTTTTTTTGTCCGAAAAAACGCCTTACTATACTATGACGTTTTTTTATGACATTTTGAGGTCAAAAAATTTTTGACTTTTTTGTTCAAAAAAACGCCATACTATACTATGACGACGTTTATGACATTTTGAGGTCAAAAATTTTTGGACTTTTTTTCGAAAAAAACGCCTTACTATACTATGACGCTTTTTATGACATTTTGAGGTCAAAAAATTTTTTGACTCTTTTTGGCCGATTTTGACGCCTTACTATACTATGACGTTTTTTATGACATTTTGAGGTCAAAAAAAATTTTTTGACTTTTTTTTTGTTCAAAAACGCCATACTATACTATGACGTTTTTTATGACATTTTGAGGTCAAAAATTTTTTGACTTTTTTTTGTCCGAAAAAAACGCCTTTTACTATACTATGACGCTTTTTATGACATTTTGAGGTCAAAAAATTTTTGACTTTTTTGTTCGAAAAAACGCCTCATACTATACTATGACGCTTTTTTATGACATTTTGAGGTCAAAAAATTTTTTGACTTTTTTTTATTCAAAAAACGCCTTACTATACTATGACGTTTTTTATGACATTTTGAGGTCAAAAAATTTTTTGACTTTTTTTGTCGAAAACGCCTTTACTATACTATGATGACGTTTTTTATGACATTTTGAGGTCAAAAATTTTTTTGACTTTTTTGGTCCGAAAAACGCCATACTATACTATGACGTTTTTTTATGACATTTTGAGGTCAAAAAATTTTTTTGACTTTTTTGGCCGAAAAAACGCCTTACTATACTATGACGTTTTTATGACATTTTGAGGTCAAAAAATTTTTGACTTTTTTGTCCGATTTTGAAAAACGCTTTACTATACTATGACGTTTTTTATGACATTTTGAGGTCAAAAATTTTTTGACTTTTTTTCCGATTTTGAAAAACGCCTTACTATACTATGACGTTTTTTATGACATTTTGAGGTCAAAAAATTTTTGACTTTTTTTGGCCGAAAAAAACGCCTTACTATACTATGATGTTTTTTTATGACATTTTGAGGTCAAAAAATTTTTTGACTTTTTTGGCCGAAAAAACGCCTTACTATACTATGACTATGACGTTTTTATGACATTTTGAGGTCAAAAAATTTTTGACTTTTTTTTGGCCGAAAAAACGCCATACTATACTATGACGTTTTTTATGACATTTTGAGGTCAAAAAATTTTTGACTTTTTTTTGGTCCGATTTTGACGCCATACTATACTATGACGTTTTTTATGACATTTTGAGGTCAAAAAAATTTTTGACTTTTTGTTCCGAAAAACGCCATACTATACTATGACGTTTTTATGACATTTTGAGGTCAAAAAAATTTTTGACTTTTTTGTTCGAAAAACGACGCCTACTATACTATGACGTTTTTTATGACATTTTGAGGTCAAAAAAATTTGACTTTTTTTCCGAAAAAACGCCATACTATACTATGACGCTTTTTTATGACATTTTGAGGTCAAAAAAATTTTTTGACTTTTTTGTCCGATTTTGACGCTTTACTTACTATACTATGACGTTTTTATGACATTTTGAGGTCAAAAAAATTTTTGACTTTTTTATTCCGAAAAAACGCCATACTATACTATGACGACGTTTTTTATGACATTTTGAGGTCAAAAATTTTTTGACTTTTTTGTTCAAAAAAACGCCATACTATACTATGACGCTTTTTTATGACATTTTGAGGTCAAAAAATTTTTTGACTTTTTTTGTCCCCGATTTTGACGCCTTACTATACTATGACGTTTTTTATGACATTTTGAGGTCAAAAAAATTTTGACTTTTTTGTTCGAAAAAACGCCATACTATGCCATACTATACTATGACGTTTTTTTATGACATTTTGAGGTCAAAAAATTTTTTGACTTTTTTATCGATTTGAAAACGCCATACTATACTATGACGCTTTTTTATGACATTTTGAGGTCAAAAAAATTTTGACTTTTTTGTCCGATTTTGACGCCATACTATACTATGACGTTTTTATGACATTTTGAGGTCAAAAATTTTTGACTTTTTTGTCTGAAACGTATATACTATACTATGACGCTTTTATGATTTTGACTTTTTGTTTCAAAAAACGCCCATACTATACTATGACGTTTTTTATGACATTTTGAGGTCAAAAATTTTTGACTTTTTTGGTCGGAAAAACGCTTCATACTATACTATGACGTTTTTTATGACATTTTGAGGTCAAAAATTTTTTGACTTTTTTTCGATTTTGACGCCATACTATACTATGATTTTTTTTATGATATTTTGAGGTCAAAAAATTTTTGACTTTTTTGTTCAAAAAAACGCCTATACTATACTATGACGCTTTTTTTATGACATTTTGAGGTCAAAAATTTTTGACTTTTTTTAAGTCTCGATTTTGACGCCATACTATACTATGACGTTTTTATGACATTTTGAGGTCAAAAAAATTTTGACTTTTTTTGTCCGAAAAAACGCCATACTTATACTATGACGCTTTTTTATGACATTTTGAGGTCAAAAAAAATTTGACTTTTTTTGGCTCAAAAAACGCCATACTATACTATGACGCTTTTTTTATGACATTTTGAGGTCAAAAAATTTTGACTTTTTGTGTCCGATTTTGACGCCATACTATACTATGACGCTTTTTATGACATTTTTGAGGTCAAAAAATTTTTTTGACTTTTTTGTTTAAAAAAACGCCTATACTATACTATGACGCTTTTTTATGACATTTTGAGGTCAAAAAAATTTTGACTTTTTTGTCCCGAAAAACGCCATACTATACTATGACGTTTTTTATGACATTTTGAGGTCAAAAAATTTTTTGACTTTTTTTGGTCAAAAAACGCTTTACTATACTATGACGCTTTTTATGACATTTTGAGGTCAAAAAATTTTGACTTTTTTTGTCCGAAAAAAACGCCATACTATACTATGACGTTTTTTATGACATTTGAGGTCAAAATTTTTGACTTTTTTTGACGATTTTGACGCCATACTATACTATGACGCTTTTTTTATGACATTTTGAGGTCGAAAATTTTTGACTTTTTGTCCGATTTTGACGCCATACTATACTATGATGACGTTTTTTATGATATTTTGAGGTCAAAATTTTTTGACTTTTTTAATGATTTTGACGCCTTTACTATACTATGACGCTTTTTTATGACATTTTGAGGTCAAAAAATTTTTTGATTTTTTGGTCATTTTGAAACGCCATACTATACTATGATCGCTTTTTTTATGATATTTTGAGGCCAAAAAATTTTGACTTTTTTGTTCGATTTGACGCCATACTATACTATGACGTTTTTTATGACATTTTGAGGTCAAAAAATTTTTTGACTTTTTGTATCCGGATTTTGACGCCCTATACTATACTATGACGTTTTTTATGACATTTTGAGGTCAAAAAAATTTTTGACTTTTTTGGCCGATTTTGACGCCTTACTATACTATGACGTTTTTTATGACATTTTGAGGCCAAAAAATTTTTGACTTTTTTGTTCGAAAAAACGCCATACTATACTATGACGCTTTTATGACATTTTGAGGCCAAAAAATTTTTTGACTTTTTGTCCCGGAAAAAACGCCATACTATACTATGACGCTTTTATGACATTTTGAGGTCAAAAAATTTTTTTGACTTTTTGTGGCCGATTTTGACGCATACTATACTATGACGTTTTTTATGACATTTTGAGGTCAAAATTTTTGACTTTTTTGTCCGAAAAAACGCCATACTATACTATGACGTTTTTTATGACATTTTGAGGCTCAAAAATGTTTTGACTTTTTGTTGTCGTATTTTGACGCCATACTACTATTATGACGCTTTTT